>CABFWB010002060.1:91060-106796 GCA_902151455.1 Timema bartmani | reverse complement strand
GGGGGGGGGGGGGGGGGGTAGTTTCTAAGATTTTATCGAGGGGACTTAGATATTCAAATCTAGGTGTATAGCCTACAGTGGCGTATCTTGGAGTGCTGCAGGGGAAGCAGATATTGTTAAAACGGAGCATGTGATAATATGTTCTCACCCACTTGGGCCCTATTTGACCAATCATACATATGCTCTGCTCTACATGTCTCACACGGGAATGTATTCCACTCGATGACAAATGAGTGTTCTACTGAGGGCTGTGAACAATTCACAGGTACAGTTCAAACTAATGTTGCCAGGGTAGGCAACAATAGGTTAAACTGTCAAATAATAATGTCAAATAACAAATTAACTATTTTTTAATCACCGAGTCTTACTACCCGCATACGCATATGTACTCTACACTACTGTGTTAGGGATGAGGAAGGTTGAATTTAAAGTACGTATACCCACATTTGCGTGAAGAGAAAGTGAAAATCCATTTAAGACAAAAAACACTTTTAGTACACCTGACTGGGATTCCAGTCTCAATCTCTCCCATCAGTAGGATAGTATTTTGCAAGAGTTGTGCCTTAGAGCATGCGGCCACTGAAGTAGGTAGTTAATGACTAAATTAGCACAAATATTTATGTTAAGCTCAATACTGGTAATAAGAAATGGATAAAAAATAATTACAACTTATTCTGGAACTCTTCATCTTTAATTCAATTTTCTCACCCATTCCGGTTATTTACATTCATTTATTAACTACACTAATATGGTAGATATGAGGTGGTATAGTTGAGAGGAAACGTACCCGCATTTGCGTTGAGGGCTAAAGGTAAAACATTTAGGGAAAAACCGCCCTAAATACAGCCAACCGGGGTTCAAGTCCTGGTTTCCCCATAACCGGTAATACAGTCTAATGAGAGTGACGTGTTAGACTATGTGACCACCGATGTGGGTCCAAGTAAAGATATTTAATGCTTTTACATTATTTCCATCGTGAGCTTCTTGGATTATTGAAAGTATCCATGGAAATATGTATTTACAAATAGACCGACTATGCTTCATACCAGTTTCATTTTGATTAAATTAATCTAAATTATGTGTTGGAAGAAAATCTCGCTAACGAGAACTAGGTAGGCGGGCGCCTTAGCGATGTCTGGACTGAAGAAGAACTCTGAGAGCGACTCGAAAAAGAACGCCACTCTCATCCGCAGCCATCTCGACAAGATGGACGAACAACGCGAGTCCCATCCTCCGAGGAAATTCACGCACTACGCCTTGCACCAAGTCTCGGTGACGCACAAAGACGCCGTCCGTCACCTGCCACCGGCGGTCGTGCAGGAGGGTGGCGAACACGACATACCCCTGGTCACCAAGTCGGAGGATGATGGCGACCAGGGGTTAGAGACAGGCTACCGGCACGTCAATCATTCCTTAAACCCCTGTCATCTTGGTTCGAGCAAGGATCGTGCCAGTAAGGAAAATAAAAATTGAAAGAAGAAAGGCCAACTCTTGAACAAAATTAAAAATTGTTATGATAAAACTACGCAGAACAATTAAAGAGAAATCAGTAGTTGTACTGTATATTTAGTGGACAACTATAGTAGGATTTTGGTTGGAAGTGTCTTATAAAATACTCGTACCTTATTTCCCACCATAATCTTACAAAATAAAGGATTTTGGTAGGAAAAAAGGCCTTCAAGAATGGCATTCCTTCCAAATTCAGGGATTATATTTAAAACTTATTTTATATTTAAAATTACGTTTATAGTTTGAATTTTAATAATAAAACGTATTGATTACATCAGTGTGGCTTTTTTTAAAAATAATTTAGTTTTATATTTATTGAACGTACAACGTATCATAGTCCTCAACCCGGCTAATCGCATAATTAGTTAAACTAATTAGTTTTCTTATTCGTTCGGGTCATAAACATGTACACTAATCAATCTAATGGGGTAGGAATGAGGCTGGTAGTATTTTAGAAGAAGCTTATCCACATATGTGTGGAGAGAGAGAAAGAGAGAAAGAGAGGGGGGGAACCTTCTAGGAATAAACATCTCTATACACCCGGCCGGGACTCGAACCCCTAGCTCCCCATCATCATAAAACTAGAAAATACGAGAATGTTGCCTTTATCTGCATCCTCAGTTGTTTAGGTAACAATTTATTAAAACTAGTAGAGTTCACGAAAATTCCCCAAAATAAAACAAAACTGTGATTGTCCATAAAGTTAAACAAGTTAATGGTATTTTTAAAGAAACGACGTGTGATTGGGACTTCATTAAAATAAACGTAAAACTAGCCTAATATAGACTATCGTGAGCTCGAGTAGAATATTTAATAATGCGATAAAAATAGATATACATGTTTATTAATAATTGTAATAGCTTGTTGCATTGATATTTAGTATTACCCACATCTAACAGTTAATTATAAATATTATTTTTTAAGATAGTGATTTAAATACAATGTATTAAATACAAATAATTTGTAAAATATTTTAGACAAACATGTCTTCAAAACAACATATAAGGTAAGGAACGAACATACATTTCATAAACATTTTAAATGTAAGTTTATTAAATTTAATTTATAGCCTAAATCATTCAACATAATTTATAGCCTTGATTACTAATATTAACACAGATTAATATGAAAGAATATACAATGTTCATTGCATTTATATTAATATACCAATTTTTTAAATTGTGCATTAATATTTTTATTTAATTTGTCTAAATATCACTTTGTTTAATTTTAAGGTTTATTTATCTAAATTATATTATAAATTTATTGTATTCCATCTATGTTATTTAACTTATTAAATGAAAACATACTACTTATTGATTGTTTGATGTGGCTTAAGATATACTGTAATGCAACAATCTATAACAATTATATACATATTAATATTAATTTTGCATAACATTATTAAATGTAACTTTCCTTACCAACTTTTAAAAGGTTTTCTAAAATTTCCAAAAAGAAAATAGTTTGAGCATTAAACATGTTTGACATTAAATGTAAAATTGAAGAATTGAGATAATTTTGTTGACAGACATCCGTGAAAAATGCACAAATCTTTTTAGGAAATTCCTAGCATAATTTATGTCATTTATATAAAAGTAGGTTTTGAGTCCCCGTGAGTTAATATTGGAAGTTATTGTCATATAACAATTTTCAAACGTAAATTAAGTTAAATAATTCACACAACACAATCGTATACACGTTTTAATATAACTTACTAGCGTTTTAGATACAATTTAAAAAATAAATCATCATTTAACTACCCCTAAATTAATTTTCCTTGGAAAAAAGTAGACAATGTTTTATTTTATCATTCCATAGATATCAATTTTGAACAAACTACTACTACTATTAATTTTTTTAATATTTTGACTTTTCAAGTGAACTACACTTAATTTTAGAGTGAGGCACGACCGTATATAATCTAAATACCAAATATTAACAATACCTATTAACACATTTCAGCTGTTGTATCAGGTAAAGACAGATTTACATACGTGCATGCGGAAAGAATTATCAAACGCATCTTTTTTGAGTTCGGAAGCAAATAAAACTTAGATACAAAATAACCTTAAGGTCAAAGATTTAGAGAATATGGTATGATACTGTATCTATATGATAAATAAAACTTGTCATAAAGATTGACTTATTTTTATTCTCAGTAAGGGTGAACTAAACAATACTGAACTATGGAAAATATTTTAAATTGTTTATGTGTTTCGTGTCTTTCTGTCTGTCTGTCTGTCTGGGGATATCCACATATTTACGTACAATAATAAGGTGGCGATGAGGAAGATATAATTTTGAAGAAATAAGCCTGAGTTTCCATGGAAGGAGCCCTATATAGATTTAAATTATTCACACTTGCACTAAGTGGACTACAGTTAAAGTACCCGTCCAAAAGTTTGAGCTAGTTGAGAAAATATAATTTCCAGTACATTGAACATCACTCACAGAACTTGGGAAGTAATTGGTATACAGAACAAAACAAAGTACCTGTCAAATTGTCAACACGTGTTTCAAAAGCTGTCACTCATACTAGATTCCCTGTCTACAGTTTTGAAAGTACTTACTTGAAATAAAACATACATTTACGTTTGATCATCTAAATGGATTTTGGAATAAAGCTTACACAACAAGAACTCGTATAAATATGGACGGCATTTATTACGTTAGTAGCCAAATAACTTGTATGTAACACAGAGGCGTTACAAAAATATTCTTAAAGCTGAACTAAAACAACAGATTGGAAGTATTATTGATAAACAATCTTCACAGTATGCTCTATAAAATGAGACTAACATGGTGTGAAATTATTATTTTGATTTTGGCGCTAACGGCAATGGTCAAAACAAAAGAATGTGCCTTGAAGCGTGTAGTGAGGCATCTCCACCTCACGTTTCATCTCCAAGACATCACAATAGTCTACAGATCATTTCCTATGGGTGAGAATAACACATTCTATTGTAGGAGGGGTCAATATCACAACTATATACTATCATTAAAAATAATATGTTTCAACTTCTTGCGCACTATATAGTATGCACTATTCTTTATGCCTGATACATGACTAATAAGTTAAACACACAAATATACACCAGATCCACAGCCTCCAGGTTAAAATGGCTGCGCTCATCGGGAGGACTTGATTCCTTCAATACGGGGATCACTACATTCATTTTTAAGTGTCACCATCGTTATCAAAAATCGTATTAAAAACAATACACTTTAAAGATGGGTGTGTTAGAGAGTAGATAAATATTGCCTTTTAATGTATATAAACAGGCTTTCACAAAGTTAGGTTCAGGTATCGGCCCCACCCTCCTTCCCAAAAACCAAGCTACCAAACGAGCCTACTCAGAATTCAAACTAGAAGAAAATCGTAAAGCACAATATTTTTTTTTTGTTCAAGTGATTTTTGCAAATCCTCTAGTTGTAAACATTCTTTAAATACCGTCGACTAGTGAATTGTCTGAAAATGGTTTGTTCATTGAAAGGGGCTAAAGAAGTGATTTGGGAAAGGCGGGGGGCGGGATTAATGGTACCTGAACTATTGTGTTCGAACCACCACCCTTGGAAACTCTCTCTCCATCTTGTAGCCCTTAGAACGACTAGTTTGAAAGTGAGTTGTTGCACTTGGAAGTGCTGTTTATCACTGAGGAATGCAACTAGCACTCCCCAGCGCCCAAGTTCTAAACCTGTCTCAAGGAGCGCAGTGAAACGCCCGGGTATGAGTATCTGGTGTTTCCTTGTCTATGGCCTAGCTTTACTCTAACAGCTACTGTACAATGTTATTAAGCATTAAAATCGATAGAATAAATATTTTAACTAGAGTTGGGTCAAATCCAGTACCTATTTAACAAATTCGATTTTCTAATTGTGGTTCTTAATTTTACCTACGAGTCCGAGACTCAAATTCGAATCAAAATGCTGGTAAAAAATGAAGAAAAGAGGAAATACAAAAAATAGCAGCTAAATGTTTTACTGTTGTTATAATGCATTAATTATAACAATACATTCACATAAGGTGAGGTGCTAGTGCGCGTGAGCTTAGGGCAGTATTTTTGAAGTTTTTTTAGAATAAACTTTTTTGGCCAAAATAAACCAAATATTTTTTCTATAGAAACCTAGAGTTTAGTTTTTTGCACATGCTATTCTTAACAGTTCTTGAATATCTATCAAAGGTGTTCTGGAATTTAATGACAACTTTTTCTCTTTATTTAAAATGTTTGTCACCAAATGCTGCTATGCTCATGATAGATATTAAAGAACTGTTGAGATTAGCATGTGCATAAAACTAAACTCTATGTTTCTATAGAAGAAATATTTGATTTATTTTGACCAAACAATGTTTATGCTATAAAAACCGCAAAATTAATGCACTAAACTCGCGCTCATTGGGGTATGCGTATAGTTGTTAAGTTTGTCCTATAATGTTAGGATAGTCCTACCAACACGTAGTGTTACAGCTTTAAAACAAACTTCAATTAAAAATATGTATTTTTAATTTTATTTTACTCATATCTTAGATTCCATATTTTATCTAATCCTTGAATCTAGAATATTTCCAAGGATTAGCGAATTCGAGAGTTTTATTATTAATTTCAAGCAAGCGTGAAACTTGTTATTTTTGACGATTGTATTGAAATTTACAGTAAATGATGTCAACTGCGGTGGAATGGAAGATGAATCTTTTGCTCAACGCAACAGCTTGAGAATAAAATGGATTGACATTGATGTTAGAAATATCCATTTCTTATTATTTCTTTATCATAAAGCTAAAAAAGAGACAATATTTCTGGCTGTTACATGGATACACACAAGAGAAATTTTACTCGAGGTACTATTTTACATGTCTACATATTATCTAAGTTTATTTAAGTAGTACATCTTAGGCATACTACCCTTTCGGGTTATAGGCATGTGTATTAATTAAGCTAATGTGTTAAGGATAAGAAAGGTTAAATTTGGGGGAAGTGTACCAACATTCACTTGGAAGACCATTTAGTAGAAAACACCTTCACTACACCTGACTAAGATTCGAACCCCAATCTCCCCGTCATAAGCAGTCTAGTCCATTGAGAGAGTGATGCCTTAGATCATGTGGTCACCGATGCGGGTATTATCTAAGTAACGGTTTTAGCAGCCCCCCTCTCAATGAATGCTGTTATCCACCCAAACTATGAGCATTTTAATTAGGTTAAGATATGCTTCGGTGACCCCATGGTCTAAGCCGCTCCTCTCGCAAAAGGCTGGACTGAAAATGACTGGGAGATAGTGGCTTGATCCCAGTCGGGTGTACTGAGGGTGGTTTTCCCTAAATAATTTTCCTCTCTCCACGAATATGTGGGTACACTTCCTTTAAATTCAACCTTCCTCCTCCCTAACCCATTAGCTTAATTAGTAAATAAGCATATAACGCAAATGGGTAGTAAGACGCAGTACTAAAAATAATGCAAAGAGGTATGAGTGGGTAAGGTAGTATTTAGAGGGAATGAACCAGCATTTGGGAGGAGTTAGGGCTTGAAAACCTTTTAGGAAAAAAACAAACTTATATACTGGCTTTAACTAAGCTGCTTCCTACTATACAACCATGCAAATGCAGCTACATTTCCTCTAATGTACTACTTTATACATCCATTAACCATTAATTTTAATTAACGTATAATTATTTATTAATTAATATAGATGCGTACAGCCCAAACGGGTACGAAGATGTGGTAAAATAAGAAAAACCTTGCTAGCTCCCTCTCTTTACCCCTCCATGTCACCTTCCCTGCCTCCTCCATCCTCTCCTTCCACTTAATTTCTTGAAAAAAATGTTTAAGGTAACTTTATATATTCACAAAATGTGTGTAAGTACTATAAGGATCGAATTTTAAAAAAAGCCTGAAATAGAACCTGTGATTCTCTATCAATTTGAAATTGAATCCAATTTTCATAGGAAGGGCCATTAAGAAACAAAAAAAGAACGCTGCATATACCATGACTCGACTTATGAATATAGGAGAATATGTCTAGTAACGTTTTTAGCTTTCAGGTAGAGGTCCTTCCTATGATAATTGGGTCCACTCTTGAGTCGAGTTCTTGTCTCAAACGTATCAATAAAGCAGAAGTGTTCAACCTTTTAAGGTCCAAGAGCCCAAGTTCCTGTTTCTTGTTGGATCGCGGGCCGCAACACTGTACCGACAATATTGGGATTGAACACTATGGTATATTATTTTTCTTTCGGCGTCCCGAGTGTCTCAATGGTGATGAGCGAATGCGAACACTCCCGAATATGTTCGAACGCACCCGAAATAGTAAGCTCTCCCTTGTCTACTAGAGTAGTCATTTGCCGGTTCAAAATTAAATTAGTATAAAAACGTAATATTTTTCTTCACGTATAAAGCAAAAAATAGTTTAAAAAATAACTTAAAATACGTATTTATTTTATTATTTAATTATGTAAAATATAAATTTGTATTTGTCATTTTTTCCCGTAGGAATAATTTTATATTTTTCATGAGCCGGTGGGCCACAAAAATGTTACCATGGACCGTTAGTGTACCGTGGGATAAGGGCTTAAGGGCCCTGCACTAAATTACTATTATTATTATTATTATTATTATTATTATCTACAGTTTAACGTGGGATACGAACCACGGTGGAGGCCTGGCATTCCTCACATTCACAAGTTGTGATTATTACACGTCTTGTCAGAGGTGAAGGAAAGGTTTGGCAATCAGATAAATCTGTGGAGGAACCGCGGATTGAACTCCTGACCCCTAGCACGGAAGCCCTACACTAAAGTGTCCACCAACGTTATATCTCCTTTCCACAGCTATTCAAACCTAGCGAGGAGAGCACACTCCATCTACCTGAAAGTCTGAACATGATATTCGTAGCCCCGAGTTCACAAGAGCTTGATGACGTCACAGGACGTATAGTAGTCCCTTTCTACCACCAGGTGTTCGCACTCTTGGTGGGAGAGCGAGTGTTGGTGTATGAAATATACGACCCCCACCTGGGCGCCAAGGTGATCCGTCAGTTGGGCCCTGGGTGGACCATCCCTTTGGGTGAGGCGCAGCTGTTTGCCACACGAACGGACTTGCAAGGAGTCGAACTAAGTGCTGGAATACAACAGGTCAGATATAATACACTGATATCCTTGTATAGTCAGGTCACAACAGGTCGGATCTAATACACCTGGTTATTTGTATAGTCAGGTCACAACAGGTCGGATCTAATACATCGGGATATTTGTACAATCAGGTCAACAGTGGAAAGGGATTAATTTTACTCCCATGTGCCAAACATGTGGTCAATTTTGACGGACGGTTTTTAAATTTGAAAATTGTAGGATATAATTTTGTAATTTTTCCAAAGTGTTAGTTACTATATATTTATTACTTTTTAATAAGGACAAATTGTTGTATTCGTGAAAATTTTAGGCCTAGAGATTATAATGGACGTTTCATCTGCCCAATATACTGTGAATTCATTTTTTAACACCGTGTCTTACTACCCGTTCGGGTTATGTACTAATTATGCTAATCTTTTAGGGATTAGGAAGGTTATATTTAAAGGAAGTGTACCTGCATTTGCATGGAGAATGGAGAACAATTTTGGAAAAACCACCCTCAGTACGCCTGACCAAGATTCGAACCTCGATCTCCCCATCATCGGTGGTTTAGTCTATTGCGAGAGTGACGCCTTAGAGTATGCGGCCACCGAAGCAGGTAAAAGAACTGTTGAGATTATTATCTGCAAAAAAAGCAACCGGATCTACTGAAGCAAAATTGTATTTATTTTGACCAAAAAAGTTATTTTTAAATAAAAAGAATGCATAGATATTTACCTCAAGTAGCGTTCCCTTTTATTCTACCTTAAGTTTCTCGAAAGTTGTTGAAAACCATCTGAGCTCCGATCTTGACAGCGGCTGAGGTCTATCTCAAGACTAGGTGTGTGCTAGAATAATTGACTTGGACCTGGTAGGATGAGGTGCGATAACAGTCCGAGTGAACTGGTTGTCCCTTCCCCAACCACCCCGCCCTCTTCTTTCAATAAAAATGTCAAATAACTTAAATAAGGTTTACTTTTCTAATTATTCTCTCTTTTGATGCAATAGTAAAATAACAATAGCGTCTCTGGGTTACATCAATATGTATCTCAGTTTTTTGGAGAGACTACCCAGTACTAAAGTACCTTTGCCCAAGAAATACCCGCATGTATTAAACAACTAATCATACACCCCTTTCGTAAAGCCTATTCCCATGCGACATTTAGTCCGCATGACCACCAATGCGGGTAGTATAGTTTACATCTCTCCCGTCAAGACTATCTTCCCTGACACCTCACATGTGATTAAAAACACAGTTTATTCTTAATCCAACTCCCAAATAGATGCTTTAACTTATTAAAATTAAATCCATTTATATAATTTATCAACTTGAAACAACATATTTACCAGGTTGATGAATATTTAACTATTTTCAGTAATATTTTAACCAGTATAAATGTCCCAAATTACCATGAAAAGATTATAGTGGAGTGAGGTGTGTACGTTAATTTTCCCTTGCTATCGGTTAATTAACTTGAATTTGATTTCTGGTATTGACCGAATATGTTTTACGATGAAATATATTTAATTATTCTTAACTGTGATTTACACTCAGTTTGTATAGCAAAATTTAATGTTAGTAGTCCCTAAAGACAGACAAGTAGTCCAATACGTCAACCTTGTCTGGTCTGGTTTTCTGATGATGGCAAGGTCGAGGTTCGAATGCCGTCCGAGTGCACTGAGGCTGTTTTTCCCACGGGACTTTCCACTCCCCATAGAGGCAATTGCGTGTGCGTTTACTCTAAATTCCCTCGTTCCTACCCCCTTGGTGTAAATAAGCCGATAACCCAGATGGTTAGCACGAAATAAATCAAACGTTTAGTGGTAACGTTACAACTTAACCTCGTTAACTACTTTGTGGCTACGAAGCTATTTTGCGGAGTGGGTTACATCTTAGCTTGACGAACTTAAGTACTCACAGCATTATCACACTTATACACTATTACACCAATATACCCCCTATTCCTCTGATGAGTATAAACACTTATTCTACTAGCTGAGTCTGGACAGCATTAACTTGCATTTCAAATTTACTTTTTTATTGTTACTTAGACATATGCTTCATGGACGTTTTTAATATAGGCCTACGCCTGGCAGGAAGATTCCTACAGTCCATTTTCACGGATAAATCAAATAGGCCTGAGTTGTAAACGATTTAAAAAAATACTTTTGCAAAAAAAAAACACTTTAATATGCAAATGTGAAACTATTTTTTAGAATTTAATTATTTATGGTTTTTGTGTCAATTCTTTATTTATAAAACACGCCGAATAAAACGTAAACACATTATACATGGGGCATTCTATTTTGACCTATGTTTGGCCTTGTGGTCTAAAATAATAATTTCCATCTGGAATTTTCCGACCAGTAAATAAACCAATAAATACTCCTCAATAGTGATTGTTGATTGATGTTTATTTTCAGAAAGGTGTACTAGTCTAGTTTAGTATATAGGACATACGCTAACCATTCTTACCTTCAAAGTGCACGTGCCTATAAAAACAAAACGTATAATTGATGAGTGTTTACTCTGTAAATGTTCGACATTGCCAACGCACGGACATTGTGGCCGTGCCAAACCTGCTGGCAGGTTGAAACGTGGTCTAATATCCACAGTCCATGTAGTTTCATCCAAGAACCAAACAGTCGCGGATCTTTAAGGATTTCCAGGTGGAATTTGACATGACTGTACTTGTGACGGTATTGTGCTCCCAGAAAAAACAAACAGACACGAGAAAAAGAATGGACACATGGACAGCCAATGAGCACATGAAAAGATACGGGCATTTGTAAAGTGACGGGCACTTGGAAAGCAATGGACACTTGGAAAGCAATGGACAATTGGAAAGCAATGGACAATTGGAAAGCAATTAGCACATCTAAAGCAATGAGCACTGGGGAAATCAACGAGCACGTGTAGAACAATGAGCACAGGGGAAATCAACGAGCACGTGTAGAACAATGAGCACAGGGGAAATCAACGAGCACGTGTAGAACAATGAGCACAGGGGAAATCAACCAGCACGTGTAAAGCAATGAGCACAGGGGAAATCAACGAGCACGTGTAAAGCAATGAGCACAGAGGAAGCCAATGGAAACATGGAAAGCAAAGTGTACATGGAAATCATAATGCACAGGAGAAACCAACGGGCCCTTGGAAATATAATAGTAACATGGTAATAAAATGGACTGATGGAAAACCATTGGTTACACACAAACCTGATAGAATAGCAAGAATCCGATGGGTTCTCAAAAATTAAAAGGGCACATTGAGAAAGATTGAAGAAATGGACGTAAAGAACCCCACTCTTAAATGGAAGCACGTGATATCATTGGGCACAGAAAATACAATTCAGTAAGGGGAAGGATACAATTTTTAAGACGAACATATTTTAGTTGCATCAGTTAACTTTAGTACACGTGTGCTATTAGATACTAAAGTCGTGTAATCTAAATAAACCAAGTAATGTAAGAAGGATTTAAATAAATCCGTCAGTGTTTGCCTGAAAGAAGGGTAAGGAATCCATTGGGAGTGTTAGCCACTACTGGCTTTTAGTTAAAAGTCAAGTAGTCTATCGCACACCTAACCCTGCTGGTACAGTTTATAAAATACTATTAACTACCTGCTTATTACTATGTAAACATTCACTTGTATTTATCGATCAAGTTTCAGATTTCCCCTGCAATAATAATGATGCCAACCAACGGACCCACTAAGATTTCGGGGTACATTTACGAAGTTTGGAAAGAGTTGGAGTGTCTCCTTAATTTCACGTGAGTACTAACGTAGCCATTGGCGTGTCGTTGGGATATTCCAAGAGTACGCATCTGTGATGTGTTATACTTCCCCCTAAATTAATATTTGCACAAGCTGCTCTACTTACCTCATATGAGAAAGTCGATACCCGGCCAATGAATGTTCTTAGCGATGAGAATAACTCACAAGTACAAACAAGCTCTGCTTACCCTGGTAACACACCTCGCCACTGACTGTACCGTTCTATAATTTCTCTTATTATTTTTTCACTGCATTTTATTTCTGGCTGGCTTGGGCTTAAATTAATTACACTATTTCAATAGGGATGAGAAAGGTAGCATTTTAAAGGAAATGTACCAACACTTGTTTGGAGGGAGAGTGGGAAACAATTATATGACTAATCACCCCTAGTACACCTGACTGAGATTCAAACCCTCACCTTCCCGTCACATGCAATCCATTCCAACACGAGATTGACACATTATACGTCACGACCACCAATAAGGGGCTCTCTTAATTAATTTTACTATTGATATTTTAACGATTCAAGTAGAGTTGTACATATTTATGAATCAACTAACGTGAAAACTTCAATCATGTTTTTGCTGATTTTTTGACGTTAAAAGGACAAAGTCCTCAGTTTCATTTTGTCTAGTTTTACAATGGTAAGGATGTCGGGGCTCGAATTCCGTTCAGGTATGATATGATTTTTTCCCTCAAACCGCTTCCTTATAGTGTCTCAAAAGTTTCCATCCCACGAAAATGCGGGTACATTTATTCTAAATTTTAGCTTACTCTTACATATACAATTATTATGAATACGAATATGCACCGACGACTAGTAAGACCAAAACACTGAAAAACTAACAACAAAAAGTAATTCTGCCTCAAATATAACATTTTAACAAAATAATTTTTTTTAACTACTTTTTTCCTAATAATAACAATAACAATAATAATAATAATAATATTAATAATAATAATAGTAATAATAGTAATAATAATAATAATAATAATAATAATTCTTATTATTAGTTGTTCTGTCTTATGACCAGTCCATTCCTTTTGTCAGTAAATTTGGCTGCCTCCTTCATCTCCTAGAATTTTCTTCTTTCCTTCAAGTCATCTAATATTTGAATCCTCCATATCCCTAAACTCCTATTTCTCTCAACCTTGCCTTCCATGACGTCGTGCAGAAGAAAGTTCCACCTAAGGATGTGTCCAATCCAGCTTGGTTTGTATCGAAGAATCACAACCAAAATGGTTCTCTTCTCACCCCCACTCTTCTTAGGACTTCTTCATTTGTCACCCTGTTTGTCCACCTGATCTTTTCAAGTCTTCTCTAGCACCACATTTCAAATCCCTCCAACTATTTATTTTCCATCTTTTTAAGAGTCCAAGTTTCTGCTACACAAAGTGTGATGTTCCAAATGTAGCATTTTATCAGTTTCTTCCTCAGTTACAAACTCAACTTGCTGGTCAGCAGTAACCTCTTCTTGTTGAAAGCTTCCTTGACCATGGCGATCCTCAACCTAATTTCCTTGGTGCAGTAGCCATACTCTGTCAGCAGGCTTCTCTATGTTTTCCAAAATACTGGTTTTCAATTTTAATTTTCAGCGGCTTTTCATTTTTTTAAATCGCCATCACTTTTGACTTCTCACTTTTGATCTCCATCTCATATCTTCTCTCTATCTCCACCAGCCAATCCATCATTTCCTGCACCTCTTCTTTATTTTTGGCCAGCAATGCTAGATCATCTGGGTATTTTAGTGTGTTGATGACACATCCTCTTATCCTGAAATTGCCATGTCCCTCCAGGGCTTCCCTGAACATCCACTCTCCATTAAAGTTGAACAGAATGGGTGACAAACAGCATCCCTGCCTCACTCCTCTTACTATATCCACGCTGTTGGTCTCCCCGCCATTCAGCCTCACCTTCATTTAATTAGGCTCTGTTAAAATCAAATGGAAGACAAGAATGAAGTATCTTTACTTGGATTAATTAAATAATTTATCTTTACTAATTTACTCCCCTCTGTGTTAGAGTCATTTATACATCATCTGAAAAACTAATAAACGTGATCCACTACAGTGACCGAGTGGTCTAAGGTGTCACTCTCGTGTTATACTGGCCTGTTGAAAACTGGGAGCTCAGGGTTCTAATCCCGGTCAGGTCTACTGAGGGTGGGCTTTCCTAAATGATTTCCCACTTTACTGCTACGCAAATGCGGTTAGACTACCTTTAGTAAGACGTGGTGATAAAAAAATAAAAAAATGTGCATCACATATTAGTACCCGTAAGACCCAGCCACATATTTACAACAAGGGTAGAAATGAATAATAGTATAGAGTAAATGTAACCATGATTGCATATATATATAGAGAGAGAGAGAGAGATAAAGTGGAAAACCACGCTCATTTCCCATTACTGAGATTAGAAAACCGACATTACCGTATTTGAAAGCCAAATCAAACTAATTTGAGGGCTTAACTCACGTGTACACTGATTCGAGTGAATTAATATAGGTTACATAAAGCCTTACCAGCATATTTAGTCTAATTTGAAGTAACCTGCAGTGCCTGTTTAAAGGCAACTCTAGAAATTGTGATTAATATCGTTTCATAAAGGCACAAGTCCACTACGTTTACCTTGAAAGGTAGAAGTCCTAGCTTGAAGGTCCCGCGGAACAATGTAGGGTAAGCCTAATAACATTCAGGGTAAATGAAGGCAACATAATTATATAAAGTTTGCTTGTAAAATGGACAACATATTTGAGATTCTAAATTTGGGCTTTGATCCCTAAACATCTTCTCTGATACCAGGACGGATTTCAAAGACTCTGTGGATTCTTATTGGGGCAGCAAACAACTGGATGGAAGCTGGAATGGACTGATTGGAATGCTCATCAGAAGAGAGATTGACGCCGCAGTGACCGGCCTGTCAACCACGCACGAGCGCCGTAAAGTGATAGCTTTTACTTACACGACATATGTACGCTCGTGAGTATGGGGATAGGGTCGTTTATAGCCTTTCTTTATAGGATTAGAACAGGATCGTACTAAGAGATGCGGGGAGTATTTTGAGGGAGTTTAAGCCCCCTTCTATCCCC
Organism: Timema bartmani; assembly: GCA_902151455.1. Taxonomy (NCBI): domain Eukaryota; kingdom Metazoa; phylum Arthropoda; class Insecta; order Phasmatodea; family Timematidae; genus Timema; species Timema bartmani. The sequence continues at coordinate 91,318 of CABFWB010002060.1, read as the reverse complement.
CTGAAAAGCCGCCGAAACCTGTAGATTCCATAATCAACCACAAAGAGCAAGGGATTTTTTTTTCAAAGCTAAAGAATAATTTTAATTTTGTATTTAATATATGCGTTTTTACTTTCTCTCTATCTTACAGGTAGAGAAAGTATGGTGATCGTCAAAAAAAAATCGAACTCGAGATTTTGATGAATCTTGACGTTCCATGACTCCCTGAATCCGAAAAAGTGGTTTTTGAATTTCCGTCTGTCTGTCTGTCTGTCTGTC
>CABFWB010002060.1:28058-86602 GCA_902151455.1 Timema bartmani | reverse complement strand
TTGATTAATTAAACTTGTTAATGTAGATATTATATTCATATATAATTCCAAAACAACAATTTAACATTTTATTTTAAATTTTTAATATTTTAATATTTTACTAAAACCAAAATAATTGTCCATTTAAAGCTACGATTGAACTTTTACTACTCTGCTTAAAAAAACTTTAATTGTGTATTATAAAAAAATTTTCAACAAGTTCTAAATATTTTACCTCAATTAATTCAACAAAATAATTAGGCTCTTAAATATAACTTTTAATTTATAATTAAATCAAATTATTTTTGTATAGTTACACGGAGACTCAACCAATTTTTTTAAAAACACCAACCCTGAAAGGCTTCCGAAAGAAAACAACTATAGAATAATAAAATTAAAATAAATTTAACGTGGTTTCCATATGGGCTAGAAATTACTCTTCCTTAGAGATCGGATGGGAAAATTATAACAACCCAAACTTTGCCCCAAATGGGCATAAAACAGTCAGGAAACATCTTATATAAAAAAATAAAACATGTATAATGAAGAAGACCCCTAAAACTGCGAGAAAACACCATAGAAAAAGCTAAAATTATAAATTAGAATTTAAAAATTTTGCTCTTGGGGATGTGGTTCTAACAAGGAGATTATCAGGGAGAGGTTAATCAAAGTTAAAAATAAATTTAATTTAAATATATACGTGAAAAAAGAATGTGAGCTAGTCAGTCACCTGTACTCACTGACGACATAGCCGACATTTCAGTATAGCACCTCACCAGATGGCATTGTTGCAGCTGGTGTTTCCAAATTATAATTTTAAGGTCCATAATTAATAATAAAATAACTTATTCATTCTAAGGATAGGAAATGGAAGAATACATGATAAGGAATGCAGCCACATAAGCGTAGAGTGTTCATGGAAAAACCACACCCAATGCAACAAGCTGAGACTCGAACCTCGACCACCCCATTACCAGAAGTTCCCTCTAATAAAATTAAACAACTATAAAATCACCGGATGCAGCTGCGCTATCGACTGCAGCATCGCAAGTCAAAACTATCAACACCATCGCCATCTTTTGGCGGACAATTGAACTTCTTCAACGTTGGTGGACGCATGCGCAGAAATTTATTGGAGTAACGAAGCAAAGTTAGAGAGGCGCATGCGTTATAAAGGACCACCTTAGTCCTAATAATGATTAAGAGATCGGGCACCTACTCACATTCCTGATAATGTTAAACGTCATCCAATCTACTTCAGTGGCCACATGGTCTAGGGCGTCACTCTCATGCCGATAGACTGGACTGACGATGGAGGTTAGAGTCTCGATTTGGTGTACTAAGAGTTGTTTTTCCGAAATAGTTTTTCCACTCCACGCAAATGTGGGTAAACTATCTCTAAATTCAAACTTCCTCAACCGTATCTTATTTGCGTGGTTAGTACATGTGTATAACCTGAACAAGTAATAAGACGCGATGATAAAAATAATAAATATATTATTTTACGTTTGGCTTAAGAAATAATTGTTTGTAATCAACAACAAGAAACAACAAACAGAATGGTTTTATATTTATTGCCATCCTATATTTTCACAAATTATGTATTCTCGGCACCCTCAGACTTTTAGCTTATTGGAACTTTTGATTACAATAAAAAAAATCATTTATGAATCGAAAGTTTTAATCTAGTTTAAATTATTTGTGGCTGCCCAAATCAAACCGGCCCAACGGATAATTTTCCGGTGTCCCAGCGGCCCATATCCAGACAATCTTAAGACATCTTACTTTTCCCTAAGTCATAAAATAACTTTTACATTAAAAATTATATGAGAAAATAAACACCTCCTTTTAAATTTATCGTTCCATACATAGTTCAGTCGTAAAACGATGCATTTCTGTGTTTTTCTATCATCTGGGGTGGATTAAGTTAGTTAGTTCTGGGAGAAGCCATTAAAAATTGCAGCCCACCAGGCTGAAAGAAAAACAAAGTGTCGCCAAACTCGTTAAATTTTCCCATGTATTTTGTCTACATCAAAAAACTTTTTCAGGCTCTTGCCTTACCAAAGAAATTTGTCTACTGCAGATGCTAGTTTTATTAAGATAAATTCTCAATTGAAAACTTGAGCGTATGTCGTTGCGTATGTCGTAGCGTATGTCGTAGCGAATTATATATTGTGTGATGACTGCTTCGGTGGACGCATGGTCTAAGGCGTCTCTCTCGTGTTGGACTAGACTACCGATGACAGAACTATCGAGTATCTAATCCCGGTCGGATATACTAAGTGTGGTTTCCCTAAATGTTTTCCTACTATTCCTCCACGCAAATGCGGGTACACCTCCTCTGAAATTAAACCTCCCTAACTCAAATATTGTAAATATATAAAATATAATTTACACCATAAACGTTTCTATTTCTAGTTTATAAACCGTACCGTATGCTGACTAGAATTAATAAAATTAAATCAATTGATTTTAAAATAAGGTAAAAGAATAATGGTAGTGTGAGCATACCCTAAAAAAACAGGTTCCTAAATTGTGGGTCGTTACCTCTCAGGGGGTCGTGCTCAGGGAGTCGTAGCAAATATTGAGAAAGTAAGTTAAATTTTTACTATATAGCTATCAAAATCACAAAACACTACAACCTTTCATTCTCTATTTATTTAACTTATTGTATGTGTAAACATCATCCGCTAAGAATACATACATACATACATACTTATCATACATACATACATACATACATACATACATACATACATACATACATACATACATACATACATACATAATCATAGCTGTTCCCTTACGGTGTAGGCAAGAAACTGTGAATATAGCTCAAAAAACAACTCGGTACTTAATCAATCCTCACTAACTTTCTCCACACTTCGCTATCTTTGCATACGGTACTCCCTTCACTTCAACAACATACATACACCGAGTCATACATGATATTTTATTCTTAAAACTCGCAAATTCATCTAACATATTTGGTGACGTCTTACATGCCCTACTACTTCCTTTTGATCAACACACTCTACCTTCATATATTTGCCTGGTTCACTCGATCCACACTCATCCTCTCGACATGCCCAAACCAACGTAAGAAGTTTCTTTCACATTGACCTATCGGATTCCCTTTAAAACCACACTCCTTCAGCACCCATTCCTGTTAGTTCAACGCTTATCAAGTGGTCCACTATTTTTAAAAATTTGAGAACTACTGCCTTATTCCTTGTGTTAAAATATATCTATAAACTAAATTTCTCTACAGAGATCCGTATATTGTTGTAGACCTGGCTTCGACCCCATAAAATTGAACTGAGGACTTTTTTTACACCTTTTCTTCCATTCTAATTACATTCAAACTATATATGGTGCAATTTATTTAAACTCACCCTTTTAATCCTTTTCCCCTTAGGATACCTAGGGTAAGTGACTCATAGTCAATACTGGCACACAAGGGAACAAACTTTTTTTAAATTACTACGTTCAACTTGAATGATATTACAAACTTAATTTAAGGTATATGGATGAGTAGGGCTGTTTTAAAGAACGTGCAGCCACCCTAATATGAAGATACGATGGTAAGTGATAATATATCTGTGAAAGATCCTAACCCTTCCCCCTCCACGATCTAAAACTTTTTACCACGTGACTACAGATACTGGTTTCAGACTACTGTACATACTAATCAGCGCTTTATTGCTATACTGTATTTTTTTTTTCCAGTTTCCGAGTTTACTTCAAGTTGTCCAATGCTCAAATGACAATATCCACCCTCATGAAAGTGACACCATGGGAAGTGTTTTACACCCTTACCGCCATTGTAGGGGTGGCAGCAGTAGTCAGAGGGCTCTCTCGAGCTGTCGGTCTTCGGGGAAAGCTTGGCGATACTTGGGCGATGTTCGACTTACTCTACGGCTTCTGTTCACAGGGTAGTCAACACGATATTATTATTATTATTATTATTATTATTATTATTATTATTATTAGCACAGCGTCTTACTACCCGTTCGGGTTATACGCACTTACGCTAATGTGCAATGGTAGGGTGATTGTGAGATGAAATGGAGGACCTACAGTTTAACGTGGGATCCGAACCATGGCGTAGGCCTGGCACTCCACACATTCACAAGTTGTGATTAATACACGTCTTGTCAGAGGTGAAGGTAGGATTTGACGATCAGACAGAGCTGTGCTGGGACCGAGGATTGAACCCCGGACCCCCAGAACGGAAGTCCGACATCTTACCCCTAGAACGCCAGGTTCCCAATGTTAACACTATAAAGTCTCTATTGTTTTACTAGACAGATTCTTAGTTTATTATACAATCTATTTTATATTATTTATTTTAGTAACGCGTCTTACAGCCTATGTAATAACTACGCTAATGTGCTAGGAATGAGTATGGTCCAATTTGGAGAAATAGTACCCGCATTTACATGAGTTACCTTTTACGATGAGATACCTCATCTGAAATTAACCTGTCACAGAAACCGCAACAAGAAATAGCCCAAGTGGCGAAGTTTTGTTGCTCCACATCGGGAACTAAACGAATTAATAATATATTAAACATTAATGGACTTGCGAAGTGTTTGATCCTCCAACAATTTTCCCTTTTTCCTCTAGCAAATACGCGTGGATTACATACAAAATTATACTTTCCAAATTCCTAGTCCATATGAGAAAATATGCACATATAATGAACCAACCTTAGCTTAGACGGCTAGATAATTTGTGTTATGTCCAGAGTGCCAAATTTTAATGTGTGCAGGAAGAGAAACAGAGTTAAGGTCCATATTATTGAAAATCATGTTACAGTAATTTTATTTTAACAAAATTAAACTTTTGAAATTGATTAAAAAAGGTCTTGTTTAAATGCCACTCTGCCCATTACAAATATTTAAGAACTATTGTGATTAATTAAGTGTAGTAAATTAAACTAAACGTGTCTACTGAAGTCACATTTGATCTCCTTTTGCCCATAAATATATATCTATGTTTTAAAATTTAAATGACATAGAATCCATTTCCTATTCCCTTCCATTTCATTTTAAATATTTGTCTGGTCATAATCCTAATAATCAATTAATGAACCTTGGTATTGTTTGTTGATCCCCCCCGCACCAAGACACCCTAGAGCCTTAGTAACGACTGTTGATCTCCCCCAAAATACTCTAGAGCCGTAATAATGATTGTTGATCCCCCAAAAAATCTATAGCCTTAGTAATGGCTATTGATCTCCCAAAAAACTCTAGAGCCATAGTAATGACTGTTGATCCCCCAAACAACCTAAAGTCGTAGTAATGACGGTTGATCCCTCCAGGTCACCCTAAAGCCTTAGTTATGTCTGTTGATCCCCCAAGACATCCTAGAGCCTTAGTAATGACTGTTGATCTTCAAAAATACCCTATAGCCTTAGTAATGACTGTTGATCCCCCAAGACATCCTATAGCCTTAGTAATGACTGTTGATCCCCCAAGACACCCTATAGCCTTAGTAATGACTGTTGATCCCCCAAAATACCCTAGACCCTTGGTAATGACTGTTGAACCCCTTGGACACCCTAAAGCCTTATTTATGTCTGTTGATCCCCCCAAATACACCCTAGAGCCTTAGTAATGTTTGTTAATCACCCCCAAGACAACCTAGAGCCTTAATAATATATATTGATCACCCCCATCCCCAATATACCATAGAGCCATAGTAATATCTGTTTATCAACCCCAGCCACCCCGAGAATCCCCTAGGAGCTTTATTAATGTATGTTGATCGCCCCCCTTCACAGAGCTCATGCCTAGAGCCTTGTTAATGTTTGCTTATCACCCCCAAAGGAGTCCCATGGCAATGCTACCCCACGTTGACATCTGATCGCATCGTCCTCGGCGTCACCCAGCTTTCTGGACTCATAGTCTTCAACATTTACTCCGCGACCCTCATCTCCAAGTACTCGGTGCAGAATGACTTCGTGATGTTCGACACTGTTACAGAACTTGTCAACTCTAGACAGTACTCCATAGGGGTCGTGCAAGGAACGGCTGACATTGAAATACTACAGGTGAGCGCCGCCCCCCTCCGGTCATGAGGGGTGGTACAGTCGGTATCACGGTAACTGCAGACCTTTGTCTAGCAGTGGGAAAATAATATCTTAAATATCCTAACCCATTACTTTCATTAAATGCCTCACGGGTGGTAGAACGCGGAGGTAAGAAAAAGAAAAAATGTGGTGTGATACACATACGTTACCTAAAAATAAAGACAGTGTCTAAAAACTCGTAAGATATGTGAAAAGAAATAATAAACATTGTTGCATAAACATTATAGAAAAAGAGAATCACACTCCCCCAAAGAGCATAAATTAAATAGTATACACTTTTACCAAAAACAGTGAGAAAAGAGGAATATATATGTTCACCAAAGAGCATTACAATCAACTAACTTATTTCCCAGACCTCCATTTAAAATATATATTTGCTTAAAGCTCGGATACTATTGGTTTTATAAAAATATATTTCAAATACAAGTTTTTTTTATTCTTAATTCCTACAACTTTCTTACGATAAGTTATTTCGTGTATCAAAGAGTGGTGGAGATATGAACAAAATTATAAATTTCTTATTAGTCAAAAAGTACCCTCAAATTAATTGTAATGTAAATATGAGATGAGCCATTTTGTTTGATGACGTGTAGGTTGGCAATAGAATCCCGGCCAGGTGTAAAACAGGGGGTTTAACACTTTCCCTCCACGCAGATGCGGGCTCACTTAGTTTAGATGCTATCTTTACTATCCCTAACCTGCTACTTTAGTAAATACGCGGATAGCTCGGACTATTACGTGACGAGCTTTAAAACAAATCACAAGATTTCCGTCTCATATCGGCGTGATCTGTTCTACTGAATCTCAACTCATCTCTATTTAGTCCGTTTTACCTGAGATCTTCGGCACGGGAAACCCAATCCACTTCAATACCAGTCATTTTAAATTAATTCTCTTGCACATTTGAAACCGCATGTGCTGTAGAGCTAAAAACAAGCAGACAGCGGCTGTTAAGTGGAGATTTGGAATAATCTGTTAATGGAAAGCGTGTGTATTGGATTGTATCACGACACAGCATTATAATTTGAAAACACTCATAACGACAATCTAAAACAGCGGTTCCCAAACTGTTGTACGCGTACCACCAGTGGTACGTACAATTATTACCGGTGGTATGCCATGAGAAGTCATTCAAAGAAATCAAATCAAAAGTCGGAAAAAGATATGGCTTCATCAAATCTTATAACTATATTGCTACCAAGTCCATCTTAAACTTATAACCATTGGTTGGAGGGGTGGCAACATTGGTTCAAGCTTAGATAGTTGGTGCAACCTCGCAGTCTGTGTTATTATATCCTTGCGCACCGTTAAATATTTACCGAGAATAGTAAATATTCAGCATTATCTAGGTGGAACTCAAAATTGCGGAAATTGTTGGTTATGGTAAGCCAGCCATTCAAAATGTTTGGGAACTGCTGATCTAAAATAATAATGTCCATCCACTAGAAAATAATATACATTGAAAATTAGCTTTTTAAAGTTTGCGTTGCAATGCATTCTGGATCACCATACAGCTGGTGAATTGCAGCGACACTCAAGGAGATTCTGTTATCTATTCTCGGCGAATGAATTAAGCTTTATTCAGATGCAAAGTAGAGAAGGAAACGTTTTTTGTATCGTGTGCCACCAGGGTTTGTCAGCTAAACATTCCTGATTTTCTACTGGCAGTGGCCAATATTTAGCCATCTTCTGAGGTTGGGACACTATGTAGGTGCGGTTACTTTACCCCGATGAGACGACGTAATGACAATAATGATGATTATGTGGTGCCAATAAAAGTCTAAAACTTATCTTAAACCTAATTTATTAGCATTTTAGAAAATATTCTAAATTATGAACTGAAGTAAAGAACGTTATTAGTAATAATGAATAAGACTCGGATAGTTAGTGTTGAGTTTAATGTCAATTTAAAGTTAATTGAAGGTTATGAGCTAGATATGTCACACTATATACATTATAAAATAAGGCACAAAAATATATCTGAAAAATGTAAACAATAAAATAACATGAAACACAGTAAAAAAAATGATGAATTGTAAAATATAACGGCACAATAGACAAATTAAATTTTATGAAGTTAGTTTGAGCTCTCAGGGTGATTAATAATGAGATTAATATGATTTTATTAGATTTGTTAAAAAACTATAAGAAACCCATAAGAAATTTCAAATTTATAAAAAATATTAAAAGGATATTTTATCACAAAAAATAATAAGTAAAGATATACATAATGTTGACTAGAAATGTTCTATCAATTTTAAAGCTAGAAACATTTGATACAATTTTTTATGATGTAGTAAGTATCTCAATCTCATAATCTTTGATCAACTTTAAATTCGGGATAAATAACTATGGCACCACAGGGAATCGAGCCCGGGACGTATAAATTAGTAGCCAGGACCAAGAGGCCTTTAACAAATGATGGTGACTCCACCCCTCCCTATCTCTTGCAGACTCTACTGGAAGGTGTGTCCCTCGACAACATCCTGTGGGTTGATGACGCGGCGTCAGGCATGGCGATGGTTTGCAACAGTAGCTTCGCCTTCTTGACCACATATCGCCTCTCGGACAACCTCCTAACGAAGGAGCCAGGCCCACCCTGTAACCCCGTCTACCTCCAACTGAGCAACGTCAAGGACCAACTCGGCATCGGAGTCCGCAAGGGTTGGCCCTACCTGCGACTCTTCAACTACTAGTGAGAACCCGTTATAGTGGTCTTTTGGTTCGAATTCTAACTAGGAATATCTCTGTACACTATTTTCCGTTTAGTCTTCTTCCATGTAAATTCCACTTAGTTCCCTTATTATTAAATTTCCCCAAAATAGATTGGATCTAATTCGTTAGCAATACCTATAAAATAACACAAATAATTAGGAATATTTGAGTAGGTATTTTTCACTTCGAGTCGGGTTTGTATGAAAACTATTTTATTTTTAGTTCGAGTAGTATAGAGCAGGAGTGTCCAACTTGAAGTTAGTTTAGGGCCTCATTTTATATTCCTAGACATTGTGAGGGCTGCACGCGTGGAAATTAGGCCTATAACAGTATCAACGATTTTTTTTTTCTAGTTTATATTCTGTCCAGATTTCAGCACTCTCTTTGGTGCACGGTATTTTCAATTTTCGGATAAATTGAACAGAAAAATGTTACATGTTAAGCCTATAGACTACTAATTAAGATATCACATTAAAAGTATTATAATAATTGCGATACAGTACAGTACAGCAAATAACACACATAATAAATTTTACACAATTTAAGTCTGATCATGTTTAAGGAATTCCTGGATGACATATTTAATTTTTTTTAAACTTTATTAATGCACCATGGGCCGTAAATATGCAGCAAATATTATTTTTTTGGAATTTAAATTTTTTTTGTGAAAAAAAATATAATCACAAAAATTTGAATTTTTAAATAAATTTAATGTAACTATACATTTTTAATCAGACTAAAGGGATTATTGAAGGAGTCTATTTGACATGAAATTATATTTTAAAACTGAATAAAATTAATTAAACTTAGGAATTTTTGAGGAAAAGATAGAGTTCCGAGTACTCGAAATTTTTGAGCTTTTTAAAAATCTTTGGGTCGAATTCAGCCAGATACTATAAAAATCGACTCTAACTCAAATTGTTGAGAACTTGCACATTTCTACTCTACTAATAATACTCGTATAATAATATGTAATTATTGTGGAGTGATTTTTTTTGTACAGTATAAAAGTTTCTTTCTAACAAAATCCTACTGTGGATGACCTCCCAAATGAGTTTAGCTTGATAGTTGTCATGCATTCACAAATAAAACAATAACATTTCATTGGTTGAAATATATTCATGTGTGCTTTGAAAATACTTCCCCAATAAGTTTACACTAATTTAAAAGAAGCTTCTAAGTGCAGAAATACATAACTCAAAAGCTTAGGAGGGTTTTCCCAAATAAAAATCAAGTACAGTTTTGAAAAGAGGAAATATAACGTGTTTTCTATTAAGAGTGAAACAAAAACACACAAACACAAAAAAAAAGTCTACGCGCATTTGCGTGGGATGAGAGTAAGAAACAATATTTTGGAAAAAATACCCTAAAGTAGACCAGACTGGAATTCGAACCTCGATCTCCCCGTCATAATTAGGCTAGTCTAACACGAGCGTGATGCCTTAGACTATTAGGCCACTGAGGCGTGTTGAGAGAATAGCTATTTCTCGAAACTAAACTATAAATACGGCTCTTGGTGAGTCAATCTCCCATTTGACCTGACATTTTATATACTGGGAGATTGGCGGACACCCGAGACTAGACTACAAGCACGGCTCTTGGTGAGTCAATCCCCCATTTGAATTGACATTTTATATACTGGGAGATTGGCGGACACCCAAGACTAGACTACAAGCACGGCTCTTGGTGAGTCAACCCCCCATTTGAATTGACATTTTATATACTGGGAGATTGGCGGACACCCGAGACTAGACTACAAGCACGGCTCTTGATGTGTCAATCCCCCATTTGACCTGACATTTTATATACTGTGAAATTAGCTGACACCCGAGACGAATATAAACACGGCCCTTTCTCCGTGAGCCCATCGAAAGATGAAGGTCTGAATATATATATTTTTCCCAGTCTGAAGCGCTTGGACGAGTCCGGTGTCCTCGTCAGACTGCAGACCAAGTGGAACGTACGAGGCAACGAAGAGTCCACCGAGAGGAAGCAGAAGAGCATCGACTTGAAACAGGTCTTGCCACTGTTCCTGTTGGTCTGTGTCGGGCTGGTGGCGTCTTGGGGTTGGCTGCTGCTAGAATTCACCGCTAATAAGAGAAACAGGGCTGCGAGGAAGCCAGTTCACCAGAGGAAGGGGACTATCCCGCTTGGTTTGTCTCAAGAGTCGTGACTGGGGCATCGTAGCCTTGGAGGGCTGCCTAACGGAGCACTGTGGTGCGTTATAGATGTCCAGGAGGAACCTCACACTATTTAAGAAGTGGCTTAGCGTATAAACCGAACGGGTAGTAAGACGCGGGGCTAAAAATAAAAAAAAGAAGTTTTTTTTGGCACGGCGTTTTAATACCCGTTCGGTTATACGCCTATGTACTAGTCACACTAATGTATTAGGGATCAGGAAAGTTTAATTTAGATGAAGTGCACCCCCATTTGCGTTGAAGGAGAATGGAAAACTATTTTGGAAAAACCCCACTCACTGCACTCAACCGGGATCGAACACCGATCTCTCCATCTTCGGCAGTCTAGTCTACTGCGAGAGTAGCACGTTAGACCATGCGGCTACCAAAGCAGGTGCATCCTAATTATTAAATTTAGTTTGATTGTCACCAACAGGATTATATATTAGTTATCATTGTAATCACTTAAAAAAAGTAAACATAAAGCTAAAACCTTAACCAAAAATACAACCCCACCCAAAACGACCCCTAGGTTGAAAATCACTATGCTAATTAATATCAGTATTGGCAACAAAAAACTCAAATTACCATTCAATTTTTATTTTTATATTTTTTTCAGTAAACTTTAATATGCTACTATATTATTGGTGATATATTATAGGCATTGATAATATCTATCAAAAAGGTCTATAGATCACATGATTTAGCGTATGAATACGTAAACGTAGATCTAGTAACATTTATAGCTGTCAGATAAGGCTATAACTATGAAAATTGGATTGTATGTTTGGCATTAGATTAGATAAACTTGTCAAATTTATGCTGTCATGGGTTCATTTATACCTCAAATCAATATTATGATTTTTTCCAATAAATCAAACACATTTAGTACAATAGATCTGATGTATTTATTGGTATATTCACGCCCTTGTCTATTATTTGTGGTTAAAAAATTAAGCTTGGATTCAATTTATAACAATTTAAACAAAATGATCATGTGGGTTAGGAAGTGATTTTTTTCAAAGGTATGTTTAAAATAGTAGAGATTTATTGTTATGGTATATATTTTAAATATCAATAGCAAAATAACCTTTTAAAATATTTAATACGTATATATTTCCTAAACTTTGATATTGCGTAGCTAAATTTTAAACAACATATATTTTTAATTATTTATACTTAAAACTTAATAATGTGGCACAAATAATGATTAAGAATCAAGGCCATGGTATTTTTAATATTATTATTATTATTATTATTATTATTAGCATCGCGTCTTACTACCCGTTCGGGTTGTACGCACTTACGCTAATGTGTAATGGTAGGGTGATTGTGAGATGAAATGGAGGACCTACAGTTTAACGTGGGATCCGAACCACGGTGGAGGCCTGGCATTCCTGATTTTTAATATTAAATAATGGGAAGGGAAAGTGAATATTAAAAGTGTAGCACTTAATTATCCCTCATTAAAATTAATATGTATATTTTAAAATATTCTGAATTTATTTACAACAATCCTTTAAATCCATAGCAAGCATTCAAGAACCGTTGAGATTAATCTGTGTAGAAAGTAAAACCAAATATTTCTACTAAAGCAACATTTTATTTTTTTGGTGGTCAAAAATTATTTTTTTTAAATACAATTTGAAAAAATACAGACCTTAAACACCTTAAGGGGGGGATGTAGGAAATGCGAGCTAAGGTCAGTGTTTTTGCAATTTTTAGAGTGAAACAATATTTTTTTTGGCAAAAATAATTAAAATATTCTGTTGAAACATAAAGTTTAGTTTTCTTCACATGGTGGCCTCAACAGTTATTTAATATATGTCATGAACATAAGGGTATTAGATGAAAAACTTTTTAACTGAAGAGATAAAAAGTTGTCATTAAATTCCAGGACACTCTTGTAGGTATTAAATAAGTGTTTATTTCATCATGTGAAGAAAATGAAGCTAAATGTTTCTACTGAAGAAATATTTGATGAAAAAAAGGTTTTTATGTAAAAAACTTCTTTACATATCTACTGTCACCTTAAGCTATTCCCATCCGAACAAACCAACGTCGCCAAAGATTAAATACGTTAATTTGGATAAAGTGCTACAATTTTAATAAATACAATATAAAATAACACTCTCATGATAGAACAAACAGAAATATATTCTGCAATATATTTAAGAAAGTAGTGACCAAAGGCAGATGGACTACCAAAATGTTAACCGTCACAAAACTCACATCACACAACAATTTCTTCAGATGAAAAAGAATCATACCTTGCTAAAGTATTGTTCTTTCAAATAACGTCAGGTATATTTAATACACACTCATTCATATATTTGTGTTAGTTCATTATATCAATATGTCTTCCATTTAGCCTTTTATATATTTCATAGAGGTATTATATTCTTATAAAAATTAGTTTGGCAGGTATTATTCACGTCAAGCGAGGCTCGTCTTTGGCATATAGATATTTTTTTTTTGGCACAACGATAGGAAAATACTGGTTAACAAACACATGAAAAAACTTTCGGTTGTCATATCTTCTGAAGGAGTTCATTTTACAATACAGATAACGCTAAGAAAATTGATTTTATATATATATTTATATATATATATATTTGGAACAAACAACTATTAATATTTATGGTATAAATAATATTAATATTAGTAAGTTTTTGGCATTTCAGTAGGACATGTGGTTTATTCATAATTAACTTTTATTTGAGGCGGTATTCAAACAAAAATTAAAGCAAGCCTTCCAAGTCACAGTCAATATTAATCTTTGATTTCTTATTTTATAATTAATAACTTAACATAATTAATATATTTTATAATCAACTTATTGATACACTGTAGAAATAATATTTTAATAATTATTTTGGTGAGACATTACATCCAGCTATTCCATAAACAATTCAGGCACTGCCTTGGTAATTAAACCAAAAATTCTGAAAGTGTTGCAAACATGTGTGTGTTTTTTGTTTTTAATTTTCTATTCATACAATTTTTAATACTAATGCTATACATAGAGTATAGTAAATTATATAAAATATAGCGTTCTATACTTTCCATATAGTATTACATAAGAAACACTTTTAAAAAATGTTATAATTTTAGTTCATTTTAAACAGTTGTACACAGTACATAAAATAATAGCTTAAAATAAAAATGTTAATTTACAACCGTATTTTAAAATTTGAAGAAAAAACTCATTCAAATTTTACTAGAAATAAGACAAAAACATCACAGTAACACAGTGGAATCAGCCATAGAAGATGGTGTTATAAAAATATTGAAACATATAAAGAGTGTAGGAGAAAAGGAGGGGAAGGTCCAATTTTAGCTCGAATAGAGCTAGTAAAAGAGGTCTCTGTCACATTTAAATTAATTAAAAAACAAATATTTTCTGGGGTCCTTATGAGACTTGAGATATAAAAGTAAAATGTGTGTATTGTGAATTTCCCTCCTTTTCCCCTGTAACCTTCATACGTTACAGAATTTCTTTAACATAATACACATTTTAAAGTAATATTTGTTTCAAATTTAAGACTAGACCTAATAATATATTAATTAGTATTTATTAAATATAACTACCCAGAGAAAAGCTCCAAATTATATAACTGCACTTCATTTAGGCCATTACAAATGTCACAAAGTTGTATATTTCGGGGATATCTGATAAAATTCTATGCTGCAAACAAAACTGGAAAAGATGGAAACCCTAAAGAACCCCACAATTTTGAAGTAAAAGAAAGATGTTACTACCCACACCGGTGGTAAAGTGGTCTAAGGAGTTATACTCGCACTACACTAAGTCTGCACTGATGTTTAGGTCTGAGTTTGAAAGGAAAATATTAAGATCACATTAATTGAATATTTTTGAATTTGGTTGTGTTTATAATTTTATTTTAATATAGTTTCGAGTAATGGTAGAATACTTTCGTAAAAATAGTAGCTAGTCAAATTCTTATAACAATACAGCCCTTTCAATTATATTGAGAATTTTAATATAGGCCTAATATGTCTATTTATTTATGTTACTTTTGTGCTTCAAACATAAATGAAATTGTTTTAAGTTTGGTAAGACATGAAATTAAGGATAATAAATTAAGATGCTCCAAATGTGCACCAAATATGGTCAAACATTTACTGTTTTTCGTGCAAAAATAAAAAACCTTAATAAAATATTAAAACAACATTGTATCGCTACTTCAATTAATTTTTATATTGACCCGCTTCGGTGGCCACACGGTCTAACGCGCTACTCTCGTGTCAGACTAGACTGCCGATGACGGGGAGATCAAGGTTCAAATCTCGGTTGCGTGTACTGCGGGTGGTTTTTTCGAAATGGTTTTCCCCTCCCCTCCACGAAAATGTGGGTACACTTCCTATAAATATAACCTCCCTAATCCCTAAAAATATTAGCATAATTAGTACATAAACGTATAACCCTAATGGGTAGTTAGACGCGGTGCTAAAAAAAGTATGTATAATTTAGTAGTGGGAACACCATAAAATCCCCATTGGTCCATTAAAATTAATGTTAGCTACTTTATGAGCTTAAATTTGAAGGAGAATGTATATTTACATACACACACACACACAAACAACTATTTACTGTTTAAATATAACAAATACACATGATGCAGAGTTTCAGTTTGTACAGATAGTGATAGTAATAATAATAGTGATAATAATAATATGATTAGGTCCTGTAGTTAAATTTGTCATCTATTGTCAATATTAACATTATTAACCGCAATAGATTTAATTTAGCTCTATTTCTTGCCTGTATATAATCAGATTGACGAGTAATACATTATTTTTTTTAGACAAATCAAAAATTTACTAAATTTACTTTTTTAAGGTCACTCAACAGTAAAAAATTTATCGCACCGTTTTAATAAGTGTACCATAGTATTATTATTGTTATTATATTATTGTTAAGGTCAAGTATCTGATGTATGGGGCTAAAATTTAGTATAGTTAGAAATTCATATGAATTGTCCACAATTAAATATTTATAATATTAATATTATAAGTATTTCATTGTGTATAACTCTAATGAATATCTAGTAATATTAAATTTCAGCCCCCTACCTTAACAATGGTATTTTAAACGCACAAAATAGCAAGTTTGATCCCTTATAGCTCATGAACTGTAATGATTTGATATAATTGAATAACTATTTACAGCATGTTAAATTTGTGCAATAGCATTTTTACTGTCAAATGGCCTTAATGTACTCATATTCCAAAGTTAGGAGCATCTTTTAAATATATATTGTCAATTTGATTGTTGGAAGATGACTATAGCTACCTTTAATTAATATTGGAAACCCTACATGTATTTTGTATGCTCTTAAGAAATGATTCCCAATATAAAAAAAAAATTAATGGACCAACCAAATCATTTGTTCCATTTAAAGGAACAACAAGATACAGAGAATGAGGGACAAATCCACATGTTTACATAGAAGGCATAAATTTGATCAAATTTAGAATTCAGACATTATTTCACAAACAATTCCTATTTATAAATATTTGACAAATTTTAGTGCATAGATTTTTGTAATTGTGATTAGTTAAAACAGTTGCTAGACTGAGCATCGAATTGATGAGTTAAGGTACAAATTAGTTTTATGCGTGAGCACACCGGCAAACAAACAAATAAATGCTACAAACACGCAATTGAGTTGTAAATGATTGGTGTGACTTACACAAAATTGTATAATATTTTTTCTGAGCAGCGAATGAACAAAACTAAATTTTAAATATAAAATTGTTTGAAAACAAAATTAATTAACAGCAAAAAGAAGTAATAGTAATTTTATTACGGGTCTATAAAATATAAGTATAACTACAAATAAGGTGGTATAGAAGGGATCGCCAGTTAATGTACACATTTTTAGAGTTTTTATAGTAAAAAACATTTTGACCAAAATAAATAAAATATTGCTTCATGGTGGGGATGGAGGGAACGTCAGTGTTTTTTGCATTTTTATAGTAAAATAATTTTTGTTCAAAATAAATAAAATATTACTCCAGTCTAGATATAGAGTTTAATTTTCTTTACATGGTGATATCAACATTTGTTGAATATCTGTTAAGGGTGTACTGGAATTCAATGACAACTTTTTCTCTTCAGTTAAAACATTTCTCATCAAATGCCACTGTGCTATTGACAGATATTCAACAACTGTTGATATCACCAAGTGAAGAAAATTAAACTCTGTTTGTACTGGCGAAATATTTTACTAATTTTGGCCAAAAAAAGGTTTTCTTTCTAAAAACTGCAAAACTAATACTCTCAACTTGCGTTCCCTACACTCTCATCTTAAACTACTCTCAAAGCGTCTTGAATATTAGTCCTGAGCATCACATAATTTAACCAGGACTTTTTCTCTTAATTTGAAAAAGGTTTATATTTAAATTCAACCATGCTCATGATAAATATTCAAGAACTGTTGATATTAATACGTGTATAAATTAAACTAAACATTTTACTGAAATAATGTTCTATTTATTTTGGACAAAACAAATTTTTTCCTATTAAACCTATAAAAAAAAGTGCCTTAACTCTTCTTCCCTTCCATACCACCATGAGAAAAGATCTGAGCCAGTCCACGGACCACCGGTTGGGTAGCAATGATTACTCTATGAGTATTGGACTAGTCTAATAAATTTAATAATGAAATACACCACATTTTGTTTAAAATTGTAAACTTAATACAGCAAATATTTTTTTAAAAAGTAAAATTGAGAACTCATGAATTAAGGGGAGATCAATGTTAACAGCATCAAAATTTATATTTTCTCATATAGTAACTCAAAAAAACAATGAATTTTTCAGAGGCCATACTGATTGCGAAACATTAAGAGTTTTAAGAATAAAAGAATATGTATGACTAGGTGTATGTATGTTGTTGAAGTGAAGGGAGTATGCAAGGATAGGGAAGTGTGGAGGATGTTATTGAGGTAGGATTAAGTACGTAATTGTTGTTTTTGTGCTATATGCACAGTTTATTGCCTACCCCTTAAGGTAACGGCGTGGTTTGGTATGCATGTATGTACTGATTGCGATATTAGATGATTATGAAACTATAATAATAGCTATAAAAGTGTATTTCGAATAAATGATTCATACAACTAATAATTTTTATGGCACATTACCTAACTGCTAATAAAGGTACTTCTTGAGCATATTCAAAATATATTATTGACTTCATGTACAGACTTTCAAATCTTGTTCAAATGAACTCCCCCAGAAATGTATATATTTTTCCAGAGGGTATAACAGTAAAAGTGCAGACGACATTCAAAATTAAGAGGTATTCTCTTTTCCATATTGAGAAATGTAAATTTTGAAGACGTAACGGAAAGG
Organism: Timema bartmani; assembly: GCA_902151455.1. NCBI lineage: Eukaryota > Metazoa > Arthropoda > Insecta > Phasmatodea > Timematidae > Timema > Timema bartmani. The sequence goes on along the minus strand of CABFWB010002060.1, from coordinate 68,253 downwards.
GACAGCCTAAAACGAACACAGGGGTACGGAACACTCATACGGATATCTCCTGTATCTGAACTCTCTTCTTCGTCGTGCCGGGGGTCTGAGGGCAGCCCTGCTGACGCAAGATACCACCGCCGCTCACTTGGTTACACTGAGACGGAGGTTGAGTTTTAGGGGGAGGCGGCGGCTCGGGGATAGAAGGACTAGTCAAATTGGTCGACTGTTGCGTCTGTGGCACAGGGGGCTCTTCTTGGTTCAGCGCGTAGCTCGGCGGTTGTTGCAGTATCGTGACACCACTCGGACAGTTCAGTCTACTTTTAGCGCCGGAAGTGGGCGAACACTTGAACTCTTGCAACGGAAGATCCACCATAGCACCCGACGCGGACGGGTGAATGTGCTGCTGCGAGGATGACAAGGAGATGTGGTCGACCAAGGGGTGCTTCCCCTCGAAATGGTGGACGTCCCCCGAGCTGCTACTGCAGCTGCCGGCCTCCACCAGTTCCTCCTTCTTCTTGTCGCCAAAGTGTCCTGCGCCCTCGGATCGATCTCTCTGATGGTAGATCCCGGCGAAGATGAGGATGTTGAGCAGGAGGAGGAAGCAGCCCACGGCGATGGTGATTGTTAGGGCCGTGGTGTAGCTCTGGTAGTGACTGGAGGCGAGTCTCCTCAGCAAGTTGTTGTTGTTGCTGTTACTGGGAGGTCGTGGTGCGACTCCTGAGGTGGAGTTTGGAGGGCACTCCGTAGTGGTGGTCGCTGGTTCGTGGCTCACCACAGGTGACAATGATATCCTGGTTGTTGGTGACGAGGTGAATGGGGCTGTGGTGGTGGTTGGCGTTATCGGAGGGGTGTACACTATGTTAGGCCTTTGCTGCGTCTGGGGTCGAACTTGACCTAGAACAATAAATACTCACTAAGGTAAGTGTTTATGGTCGAAATTCCGAGGTCAGCCTACTACCTTTAAAATAAGATAGAAAAATGAGCCTGGTCACGGCACGACTCCTGCTCAGTTGTTAGAGCATCGGTGTACGAAGAAAAGGTCCCGGGTTTGAATCCCCTGTTTCCATGTCATTTTTCAATTTAATGAATACGTTATTTAGATTCGACCTAAGCCGTACCTATTAAATATAATAACTTGGCTATTAAATCCATCATTATTATGATTAGCTTAATATTTACCTTAGTACATTTTATAAACGCTTTTTAACACTTATTTTACTTGACTCATAAAGCTAAATGACTTAAAAAAACTCAATGTTGGGCACAAATAACTATATATTTTCAGAGACGGATGTTTGATTCGCAGCTATCTGACACAAGCGAAAATTATTTAGTAGTAGGTTTCCTTATTTTCCGTCTTTTAATGGCTAGGAAGCTCCTAATATCAATTCCTATAAAATAATACCAACGCATATTTAAATGTCATCAATGTTGACCAAAACAAGTTTTTATTCTATATTAGTCACATACAATTCAAATCAAGGTCAAAAAATAAAATTTAACTATTAATAATTAGCTCTTTATTCAAAACAAATCGTTTGACGTGGACATATTTTTGGCAGAAAATTGTCTGATACACTCAGGATCCATTTATTTGTGGTCAACCGTTCTAACCACTGGGCCGTGGGAATGGGCAGGAGATGAAACTCGCACCCGTTCTCTCCTAGCCGAGAGCTCCAAAACTGGAAATCATCTCCAAGGGAACTGCATGGTTACTTTAGGGAAACAGCGTTGTGATTCTTCTGGTTTTTATGTGTTCAATCTCCCCTCAAATATGAGAAAGTTTTGCAACGCTGGTTAGTCAAGGTTGCCAGTATCTCCCTCTTATCCCAGCAAACCACCTCATGACATAGCTGAGAGCGTGGAGATTTGTCAACAGTTAACCAAGAGAGAGAGAGAGAGAGAGAGAGAAGATGAAGATTTTCTCCATAAGACCTGCAGTTCCCTCAAAGATAATATTGGATGTAGGGAGGAGATTATAGAATTTAGCATCTTAATGGGATTCGTGTTTGAATCCCAAGGTGAGAACTTAAACAGATGAATTTTCTTAGGAAAGGGTCTTTTAAAAATACAACAAACATATACGGCCAACATTGATAACGTTGTACTACTGTGCTATTGTTATTTTATATTTATTGATAATATCTATCAAAAATGACCTCTGAGATTCATCTGACTTGACGTATGAATACGTGAAATAAGATATAGTTACTGTTATAGTTTCCAGATAAGGTTCTTAATATGAAAACTGAACTGACGTATACAGATGTCAGACAGAACAAAAGTGGTCCGGGATTCACTATAATTAGGAGGGGCTTATAGTCCAAGGCTTACATAAAACATCGACTATTCAACATATACACATTTATTTGGTGCCTATAAATATAATTCTTTTTCAAAATTATGTTACCAATTTAATATTTTTCTCTTTATCCTCCATCTAAAGGCATGCACAAATAACTTAGTGCCAAAAATTATTAACTTTCTACCAAAACATAAATTAGTGTGTATGTTCCAGATGGATGAATATTTTTGGAGTTTTCAGCCTTGTTTCTCGCTCAATATATTATATAAATATCAATTTCTCAGAAACAAGGTTGGATATGTAAGATTTTGTTTATAAATTTGTATAAAAATATTGCTAATGTTTGTCAATTTTATTAGTCCAAGATCACATATTAATGTGGGTGAGCGATGAACAATCAAGGCATCTTAAAGCTCAATACAATTTGAATGGAAATTTTATCAGTCTTTTAAAATGATCGAGAGGGGTTGATCTGTTACTGCGCGAGTATGTTACCCTAGAAAATACTGGATCAACGTCAGCAATATCTACCGGCGTGCTCGGCTTTTACCTGAGATCTTAGAGGGAAGTATAAACAGGAATTGTAAAACGTATCACTAAAACAAAGTGTGTTACCCTCGTAGAACTGCGACCCTTCCTCCAGGAAGTGGTGATGCCTCATGTTAAGGTCGTCTCCCCCTGGCCTGTGGAACTGAGGGATCAGGTTCAACCACAGGGACATCTTGTGGCCGCGGTAGTGATTGTGCATCCTGGCCTTTGTCCCTGTAAGCAACACCGACAATAATCGTATAAAACTCTGTACAGGGACATGCTGTGATTGTGCATCCTGGCCTTCGTCCCTGTAAGCAACACCGACAATAATAGTATAACACTCTGTACAGGGACATGCTGTGATTGTGCATCCTGCCCTTTATTCCTTAAAAAAAAACACAGACAGTATAAGTACAACACCAACAATAATAGTATAACACTCTTCACAGGGACATGTGACTGTGCATCCTGGCCTTCACCCATTTCTTCTAAGCTTCTTGCTAAGATTCTAGCTTTCTCATCCTTACCTAAATAATGCAACTTTACGGGTAGTCCGGACGGCTAGTAAGAAGCGGTGCACAAAATAAAATTAAATCCTCAAACATTTTAGGGAACCACTTGAGTTCAAATGAAGGTCTTGGCATCACGATCAGGCCCCCACATTCCCTCACAGAAGGACTAATTATTTTTGTCACGACGTCATTTTAAATGCAGCCACGTTCCTCCGCCCAAACTTATACAACACCTTCTTTAGTAGTGGTGACCCCAATAGGCCTATACCTAGTTCCATGTAGAACTGGTTGATGGAGTCGTAGGTGTCCCAAAATGGCGGATGTTGAGTGTTTATATCTTGATCTTCACTGGGGGCTGCGGAGGGCTTCGACCAGCCGTTGTTTGGACTGTTTGGCTCCCTGGGAAAACACAGAATTAGCTGCCATTATTGGGCTTCTATTCATTCACTTTGATTAGAGGTAGGCTAATTGACGTTCACTTTATGAACCAAATTATCATAAAAGTACAAAATCTACAAATCAACATATCTCTAGAAAATACCCAACACCAAGTCCTCCAACCGTAAATTCATCAATATGTCAGGGATAAATATAATAATTTAACTTACAATTTTAGGCGATGCAAGGATTTGAGCTAGGAATACATATCTCAATTTGGAAGACTCGTTATAGGCTGAACTAAGGTGTGAAACATGAGAGAATGTCTCTGTTAGACATTCAACCAGTTCTTACATAAATACATTCAAACCAATCATTACTCAAAAGGGCGAGGAACGGGAGAGTAGTTTTTAGAGGAATTGCAATCAAATTTGCTAAAATAGAGGATGTGAGGATAAACGACGGTAATGCATTCAGGAAAAAGTTCACTCCAATGCATATGGTCGGGATTTGATCCCAACTTCCTCATCAACGGTGAACAATTACAATGTGAGTCCAACGCCTTAGACCACTTAGCCAGTACTTAAAGCAGGAATAAGAAAAGTGTTTGGCCGCAGGACTTTTTTTTTTACCGAGTCGTCTTTTTATTTCTTGAATATTTGACTTGCAAGCTAGGGCCTATGCCAAAAGTATATTTTGAAGAAGATATTTAATTTGAGTAAGGAGAGATTTATATTATAATGCTATGGTATTATTATTATTATTATTAGTACCGCGTCTTACTACCCGTTCGGGTTATACGCACTTACGCTAATGTGTAATGGTAGGGTGATTGTGAGACGAAATGGAGGACCTACAGTTTAACGTGGAATCCGAACCACGGTGGAGGCCTGGCATTCCTCACATTCACAAGTTGTGATTAATACACGTCTTGTCAGAGGTGAAGGAAGGGTTTGGCAATCAGATTAATCTGTGCCGGGACCGAGGATTAAACCCCGGACCCTCAGCACAGAAGTCTGACACCTTACCCCTAGACCACCAGGTCACCATGAATACTATGGTATACTGTGGTATGGTATGACTATTGTCACATTATAGGGAGAACGGCACTTAATTCAAATTGATATAATACTAAACAAGTAGTCAAAAACATGAGTGCATAAGGATAATAATTGAAATTATTCAAATATACAAATTAGCTTAAGTAACTTTTGTTAGTAATAAATAAGACTTAAACATAGTAAAATTTAAGAAATTAGATAGTTAACATATAATTCTTACAGTATGGCTTGTATTTAACCAATTACTATAAAAATATGATAGGAATAATAATGGGTTGGGGATAGGCCATACTATAAGATTTGTACCTTTTTATCAGAATTTATTAAATTACAATACGTTTAGTTTGAACCAACAAATGTTATTTAAATTTATCTGTATGTTTTAATAATTTTCAAATGTTATCTAGATGTATTAGTTGTTTAGCATTATATAAAATTCAATAAACCTTAGTTACATTTTTCTCATTTTTCTCTATGTTAAAGTAGTTGAATAAAACCATCCCTTGGGAAAGTTTAATTCACTTGAGCTTGGTAAATAGTTTCTGTAGTATTTCTTAGGCAGGCACTTGAAAGGAACAAAACAAGACTGTCAGTATGGGTATAAGACGCAATTACTATTCACTGTGGTGTGGTGGAGCTCCAAGTTATTAGTGTGGATAAAGTGGCAGAGGTTTTGTACCGCGTGTCAGGTAGTTCTCACCAAGGAAGTTTCAAAACATTTCTTTGTAAAAAACTATTAGCGTTCATTCTGATGCATGACAAAGCTCAAGGAGGCTACAATAATCTTGAATTATTTCCAACATTTCATCTTTTTGATTTTGTTGGAAAAAACATTTGTTATCTCTTGATTAATAACAAACTTTTGTTCTAAAATAACATTGCACCCTGTATAATTTAATATTTTATTGAAGTTTTAATTATTTTTTAGTGAAAGCTAACTAAACATCAATAGATTATCAAAGTTGAAATTTTCTTTTTCACAAGCTAAAAGATATGACTATTAAATCTATTTTTTTTACTAAGTAAATAATAATAATAAAATCCGTGTATAAAATTGTATTTCTGACTGGAGAAAAGGAGTAAACCTTCAATGGCCCAATTATCTAATTTTGGTGGTCAGAATGAAATTGGTGTAGTAATAGTAATAATATTAATAATAAATGTTGATTTTCGAGAAGGAATAAGATATATCGAAAAAAAAAAACCTAACGTGAAAAGTGAGCATTGAACATAACTTATTTTTCTGAAATTTTTGAAGATGAATCAAGCTTCAGAGTAGTGTCAAGGAGAGCTTCTGTAAGAGTAGAGGATTGTGAAACAGAATGAAGAGAGAAAGAGAGAGTGAGAGATTTAAGATGCTATTCATTGGGTGTATGCTAGTCCTTTCACTCTCTTTCATTATTTCACAAATACGCCTTTTATCTTAACCTGCAGGATGGAAACCTGTAACGCAGGATGGTAATTTCATTAAAAGCAAAATGGTTTCATGTTCTCTTCCTTATGGTTTGCTGGGATGCCAGGACACATTTTAATCACCAATTATATGATTATTTGCTGGTTTTAAACACATTTTGGGATTTAAATAATTAATCTATTTTATAAGTTCGTTCAAATCCAGGTTTACTAGTGACTCGATCTAAGAAGTAAGGATTAAAAAGTTAACTAAGAGGAAATGCACCCATGTTAGCGCTTAGAGGTGATAAAAAACTTGCGTGAAAATTAAATATTGAGAACCAGCCCACTGCAGTTTTTTTCCGAGATTCAAACCCCAACCTTCCCGTTATGCCAACCAAGTCTTATGCTAGTTTATACGTCTTATATCATCCAGCTATCGTTGTGGGTGTTACCTTTATAGATAAACATTGCTTACCTCTGTGGTCTAGTGATCAAAATTCCTGGCTACAGATTCAAAGGTCCCGTGTTCGATCCCCAGCGCTTCCAAAATTTTTCTGTGAAACAGTGGGTCTGGAACAAGGTCAACTCATCCTCATGAGGACAAATGAGGAGCTACTTGAATAAATAGGTAGCAGCAACGGTATAGAAAACTGAGATTAACGGCTGGAGGGTTCCTTGTGCTGACCAAATGACACTCCATATCCGCAAATGTTAACACCATAATCGCTTATGACGGCGGCCGCTCGGTCGGTTAAGCTCACGCCAGAGAGATGTTTTTAAATACCACGAAGGCTGTAGTTGACGGTGGTTAATGATTATAAAGGTGTATCCATATTGATAGGCACGTGGAATAAACGTCAATATCGTCTAGTCTGGTTTGCTGGTGACGTGAAAGTCAGGGTTGGGGATGTAATACCAGCCTGGTGTACTGAGGGTGTTTTTTCACAAAGGGTCTCTCAATATTTATAGAGCAAATGTGGGAATATTTCCTATAGATTATACATTCTTCAATGACCTCAGAGCTCCTGGGGGTAAAGTGATCACCGCGCACATAAACCGATTTCGCAGGTTCAAACCCGGCTGAGAGTCGTACTTTTTTTTTTAAATAACCCAGTGATGAAAATTGATAGCACAGTCTATTTCAAAGGGGAAGTAAATCCGTCGATCCCATGTCGAGTGTGGTATGTGAAATATCCCTGGAATGTACCGTATGTATGAAATATCTTTCTGGACAAATTTGTAGGGCTCTTTTTCACTCACTCATAGAACTCTGCGTGGAAAGCAACGGAAAACTACCCTATCTCACTAATCCCCTACTACATGTGTTTTCTCCCAGATGTAGTGAGTGGAGCTCAATAACCGGCCAATGGTCGAGTACGTGCACTGCTTCATATGGATGAGGTAGAACAACAGGAGCAACATTAGGGTGCAATATTCACTTATATATATATAATATAACTAGCTAAATAGCTGGGGGTTTTTTTTGCTTCAAACCGAAAGAAAAAGTATCTTTTTTTATTTCTTCCGAACCAGTTTTTAATTAATTAAAAAATATCCAATCCAAATTTTAACATTCTGGCTTCGAGGTGCACATTTTCGTGCACAGGGACTAATCATTTTTAAATTTCAGACCTTTGCGTGAGGTAGATATTGAGCAATGCTCATAACAGATCAACACACTTTATTTTATTAATATAAAATATATATTTAAGCTGTGGATTGTTTGGACGGGTAGTAATACATGGTAGCCTACTATTTTTCTTAGATACAATTTTATTATATAAAAGTTCTTGAAACTTTATACCAATCGACTTTGAAACATTTGGTCTTCCTCTTTTATGCTAACTTTTGTTTCACTGTTTTTCTTTCTTCTTTCCAATACTTTTTGAAGACGGCTCTTCTAGATTTGACAACTTTGTTTCTATTTCCAGTTTCTTTGTTTATAGTATTTGACTTAGACTCTCTTTATTTTTTGAGTTTTTTATTTGATATTTTTTCATCTTTATATCTTCTCTCATCACTATTTTTTTTAATATATATATTTTCCACTCTTTCTCTTGACACAACTCCTGCATTGCCCAAATCTTTATCTAAGTTTTTTCTTGTCACTATCAACTTGTTTCACTATTTCGATAGATTGGAAACTTCCAATATTAAAAGGTTTATCCTTTTTTTCTGACATACTTAAATAAATTTACTATAAATATTTTTCTGTATTCTTTGTTTTTTTTAAGCTCGTATTGGATACGATTTATCTCAAAGCATCAAAAATAGCAGAAATTCATATACATTATTAGGTTCCAAAAACTTTAAAGTAGCTTTGGAGCTGTCAAATAGTATGTAACCAGAGAAATGGGAAAACTGGATTAGATGAATAAAATTGCGCGTTAGTTCACATCAAACTATTTTAAAGGATTTAAATTATGTCTTTAAGGTGCGGCCGAAGGGAGCGCGAGTAATTTCACAGTTTTTATAGCATTACATTTTTTTGGGCAAAATAAATAAAATATTTTTCCAGTAGCAACGTAGAGTTTAGTTTTCTGCACATGCTAATATCAATAGATCTTGAATATATGTCAGGGGTGTCCTGGAATTTCGTCAAAACTTTTTAAATAAAGAGAAGAGGTATTGACCAAATTCCAGGACAGCCTTTACAGATATTCAAGATCTGTTGATATTAGCATGTGCAGAAAACTAAACTCTATGTTGATACTGGAGAAATATTTGATTTATTTGGGCCAAAAAATGTCAGTTCTATAAAAACTGTAAACATTCTTGCGCTCCCTTCGGCCGCACCTTAAGTGATTCACTTTGTTTTTACTTTAGTATTACCTATCAAACATATACTTCCTTTATTATATTCAGAACCGGGTTCAACTTTAACAGACTACGCTGAATCTTTTAATAATTGTTATCAATTCTCCATCAAAACGAATACTCTTATTTATTAGCGTCCCAATGCTTCGATTAATAAATTCAATGATAATACAATATTTTAGCCTATAAGTCATACTACCCGTCTGAGCTACTGGCACAAGGATGAGGAAGATATAATTTAAAGGAAGTGTACTTTCATTTGCGAGGAAGGAGAGTGAAAACATTTAGGAAAACCACCCTCAATACACCAGGCTGAGATGCGTCACTGGTAAACCAGACTTTATGAGCCTGACATTTAATCCTCATTTGCATCTTTGCAGCTGATACAATGTTTAAGATAATAATTGTTTTTATATGCTCCTAACACAACTGGGTCTGTTAGCACCTGTGACTGCACTTAAGGGAATTCACAACTCCCTCGCTCTTTTTTTGGCGTGAATGTACTTATCGACCTCCCCAGTATTTGAAACGAAACCTCTTAGAACGATCAAAGAAATGTCTGAATCAAAGATCTTCAAAGATCCTGATGCTGAATGTATTCCCTTATAGCACCAGATTCAGTTCATATTCTATGATAACCTGCTCTACTAATCACTTCCGTGACAGAATGGTCTAAGGCATCACTCTCGTGATAGATTGGCCTTCTAATGAGGGAGATATCAGGGTTCAAATCCCGGTCAGTTCCACTGAAGGTGGTTTTTACTAAACGTTTCCCCACTCTCCCTCCATGCAAATGTGGAAGGATTACCTCTAAAATTCTTCCTTACTCATCTCTACTCCATTAGAGTAATTTATCGTATAAGCGTGTAACCTAAACAAGTAGTAAGAGGAGATGATAAAAAAAACTGGTCTACTAGTGCTCGCACGTATTTATTGACACGCCTTTACCTCACAGTAAGATCAATCAGTGAGGGAATATCCCCCCCNAACCTAAACAAGTAGTAAGAGGAGATGATAAAAAAAACTGGTCTACTAGTGCTCGCACGTATTTATTGACACGCCTTTACCTCACAGTAAGATCAATCAGTGAGGGAATATCCCCCCCCCCCTATCCCACCATAGCAAGAAAAGAGGAGCATTGCAACATCACAGCGAATCTCTATCTGAGAGTCCTTGGTTTAACCCCAAAAACCCGCCCCTGTGGGGTCGATTATGTCAGATTGTAGCTACTCATCATTCATACAAGCAGACGCTGCTCTTGTTGGATTCTGGTAGGAAGAATTCCTTAGAAAATGCAAACATATATTTTATAAGTCACCACTAGGAACGTTTCACTATACATACGAATATATTATATATTTCTATATACCCGCGTCTTATTACCTGTCCAGGTTATATTAATGCATGATAATTACTCTAATGTTATAAACATGAGAAAGGAAACATTTTAGAGGAAATACACCCAAATTTTCATACACAGAGAGTGGGAAACCATTTAGGCAAAAAAACAAAACAACACATCATCAGCAGACCCAACTAGGATTTGAACTCCGATCTCTCCGTCATTAGTAGCTAAGTCTAACGTTCTTTCTACCAGAATACTACTAAACTTCTGCTTCAGCTCCACCCCTCGTTTGGGCTGGTTAGTTAAGTCGGTGTTAGTCCTTCCTGCCACCAGGTCATACGAATATTTTGGTTTCTATTTTATTTGTACCAGTCCCAAGAGCCTCTCCTCCATTTCTCCATTCTCTATATTTACTTTTGAGTCTCAAATAAAATGAGAAAGACTTTAGAAAAAAATAAAAGAAATATATCTTTTTATATGTAAATAATAATATGTATACCTAGTAAAATGTAAAGTTATGTCAGTGGAATGGCCAACTTCATTGTCAAAATTGCGAATATTCAGGACGATTATAGTCCAATTTTCTTAATAAAGGCCTTATCTGTCAGCTTGAAAAGTAGCTTAATGTATTGTAATTTTTCACGTATTCATACATTAAGTGTCCGATACCTTAGTTCAGGCAGTAGCCAGTCTGTTTACTGAGCTGAGGGTCTCGGGTTCGATTCCCAGCATGACCGAAAAACTTACCATTGGTGAAATGTGGGTTTACCCTTTCACAGTGATAAATTGACGGCCGGGGACTGGATGTTGTGCCTGTTATAGTCTAAAGTTAGATTACTTAGCATATTAAGCTACGAAAGGCATATCCAGCCGGTAAATGGAAAATGTATGACTTGAATAAAAAAACTGACCCAGGACACAGGCTGGAAACAGTAATGGACGCAAAAAATAATAATTCATATATCAAGTCATGTGTTACGCAGCTGTCAGTTTCGGTGTATATTATCAATACGTATCAAATTGTATACTGTTATCAATTATGGCCACATAAAATATTATTTTATTTTCTGAATTGCCTTTTTTATAAAAATTGGTCTGTAGTAAAATAAAGTACGTATAAAAAAAAGTATAGTAAAGGCAGACAAAGTAATCTTTTGGGATTCGTTTCGAGATCTTTTCTATCCTACATGATAAACAAACAAAATAAATAATGTCTATATTCAAGTTATTATAGAAAAAACTGAATAAAAACAATGTCAAGAGAACTTTGAAACTCATGAGAATGCTCTGGCTTTATGACTTTGTAAAACCTACTCTAAAACTTGGATCCACGCGGTACTTTAAAATGGAACTTGGGTAGTTTTTTTTTTACTGGGTGAATAAAATTCTAGCTGTGTTACTAAATCATCATTTCCGAGATGCGTCCTGCCTTGATGTCTGTCATCCTTTTCCTTGGGTGTGATATTTCACTCTCCAAGATGGCCCTGGGAGTTGTGGGAGTGAGGTAGGGGGGGTAGGATGTGATAAACCACATGCGGCGTGGAAATATCTAGATCTATATAGACCCTTCCAGTCTGCGCTTCAAGACAAATGTTTATATTATAACTGATGCTGATACTGTCCTATTACAACTACGATAGTGTCAGAGTGGCCTTGTGAATCAGGAACCGTGGTGAGCACACTTTGGTTCGATCCTTGTGGGACTTTAAGTATGCTATATTATTATTTCTATTACTTCTACTACTATTACAAATAATAAAAAAAGTTCCCCGAAAACTTATTTTAATTTCATTTATTTGGTGTATTTAACAAGCACTTTCTGAATCGACTAAATATATAATCACACGACTTATAAACTAACTTAAATATAGATCAGACACAACATTCAGCCCCCGAACGTTAATTCATCACTATAAAATGGTAAACCCACATTTCACCAATAATACTTTTTTTGGGGGGCCATACCAGGAATCTAACCCAGGACCCTTAACTCAGTAGACAGAGACGTAGCCGTTTGCACTTGAGGTTTATAGCTTCGAAGTTATGTTCTAAATTTAAATTTAAATATTAGAATCCACCTGAAAGATATCAGGTGTAATGAGATGGACTAGATAGAATCAGTTCAAGATAGGGATAGGTGGCCTACTTTTGTAAATGTGGCAATTAACTTTCGAGATCCTAATGCCATAGAATAAGTAAGTATATTACATATTTATAAAAATATTTTTTCTTATTTATTATATTTTATATTTAATTATTTTTAATTACTGTTACACATTAACCCAGTTTAAAATCTCCATTTTAATCTAAATTATCTTTGTTTGTTACATTCTATTTACTTATTCTAAAATTAATTTTAATGCTGAGAATGTAATAAGCATGTTTTATTGTATGCATAATTGCATACTCAGGGCTTACAACGAATATTTTGAAAACTTATGCAAAATATTATTTTTTATACATATCTAATCACGCCACTATCTGACGGGGTATGCAATAAACTGTGCATATAGGTAAAAAAAAAACTCCGTACTTATCCATCCTCAATAACTTTCTTCACACTTCCCTATCCTTGCATACTCCCTTCCCTTCAACAACATACATACACTGAGTCATACATTAACTTTTAATCTTAAAACTATTAATGTATCTCTTGTTCACGCATTTATCTACAACATTTAGCCCCGTCTTACATAGCCTACACCTTCTTTATATATTTTTCCTACAGACAAAAAAATAATCATATTATAAAAATAATAAAAATAAAAATAATAATAATAATAATAATTGATATTTAGCCATTTTTAAATAAACCATAATTTCATATCTAATACATTTATTTATCAAATTTTATGGTATTTAAAGTTTTAAATATAGGGCCTACTCTTAATCCAAGAGCATGTTTCTATTTTTTGAAAGTAACTTTTTATGAAAATTGGGCTTTAATGATACACAGCATAGCACACACTCACACACAATCCTTCAGTTAAAGACCACATTTTTAATGATCTTGACATACATTTTATACAAATTAAGTAACCAATGTGACGTGGGAATTCCGGACATGGTTTTGTTATTGTTGAAACACTTTGCGCTATCCTGTCCCACGATACAGAACGGTTCAGTTGTGGTACAAAGGTGTCATTAGCCCCGGGAGGGAGGGAACCAAATGAAGCCAATAAATTTACACGTCTCGTTTGTTGTCCAGGGGAAGTTTCAACTAATTAGCTTTAATGGTTTCCTATCAGGGCGCAACCCACTACAGTACTCTCGTTCGTGACAAGATGAACTTTCGGTGAACTCAGACGAGCGGGGTGGTGGGAGGATTAGAATATTGTTTAAACTAATCCGATGTTTGGATTAGTTGTTTGTGTTGCAGCACGAGATCGGTGGTATTTCAAATTTGTTCTAGTAGACCACAACTTCTAACCGAAATGTTATGCAAATAGAGATTATTTTGGATATAAAGATGATGACACTGCTAGTGCGAAGGTAAACTTTAATAAGAGTTTATTTAGTTAAATGATGAAACTTACAGAATCGATTTTTTTACACCCCGTCTCAGTACCCGTTCGGATTATACGCATAACATTAATAACGCTAATGATATAGGGATGAAGAAGGTAGCATTTTAGAGTAAATATACCAGAATTTGTGTTGAGGGAGATTGTGAATCTATTTAGAAAAAAATAAATTCTCAGGACAACCGACCAGAATTCAAACCTCAATCTCCTCATCACCGGAAATCCAGTATAACACGAGCTTGCCACGCTAAACCCTGTGACCACCGCTGCAGTTTAATAGCAGTAGGCTATAATACATTTTTCTTAGTTATCATCAGATTTGGTCTGATGAGAATCTAGTGGACCTGGAGGATGGGATTTGATTCCAAAATAGTTTTGAAGACTATTTATTTTAAATATATTGTTTTCTGCCCTTGATTCAGACAAACTATAATGTATTTTTTTGGTGAAGTTTCAAATATATTTCTTCTTCTTCTTCCCGATGTTCTTCTGTTTTAAGCAAAGGTTTTATTTTAGTACCGTATCTTTCTACCCGTTCGGGTTATACGCCTATGTACTAGTTATGATAGTGGGTTAGGGAAGAGGAAAGTTGAATTTAGAGGAAGTGTACCCACATTTTCGTGGAGAGAGAGGGAAACCTTTTAGGAAAACCACCTTATCGGGATTGAATTTCGATCTCCCCGTCATTGGAAGTCTAGTCTGCGAGTTACGTCTTAGACCATAGTGGGTAACACATGGGTTTTTAGCGACTTAATGTAACGGGTAAGGGTAATATAATACTCATTTTTAGAACCTGGTCTTACTACCCTTTTGGGTTATACGCTGAGATAATAGTTGAGAGGAAGTACACCTATATTAGCGTGGATAGAGGTTGGGAAATCCCAGTGAGATTCACAACTGGAATATTACCTGGGGGTCACTTGCCTTGCATTCGAATTTCTCCGTCAATGAGAATGCGTGTATAGAGCTTTCGGCCACTACTGTGATTTTAAGTTGGTCATCTAACTGAGTGCTAAGACGCTTTTTAGACATCTAAAAAGCTTGCGTTACTCAAGCTACTACAAAATATGGTTCATGCCCAAGTAGAAGTGAAATTATAAAATAAAAATTATTACACTTAAAGTTTTATGCAAAGGTGGAGTTAGATAATTTATATAGATGTTTTACGTAAAATGTTGCAGTATTAAATTTAAAATAAGTGGTTGGAAACATATATCTAACCTTCCTCGAAAAAATAAATAAAGTTTTTTCAAAGGGTCACAATATAAATTATAAGATGATTGAGACATGTTTTAGCGACTTTGAAGCTTCAGAACTGTCATTATCATATGATATACTTCAGTGCTAGGATATATTTACCTCCAAGAAGCCAGTGACCTTAAGAACCCATCCCACCCCACAGATAACACCTAACTTGGACAGGTAATACACCTTGAACCATACATCACACCGTCATGTGGTTTTCTGTATTTTACTCTAGAAACCAGTGGAACTAAGACCACTGAGACAATTTTACTGTATTATGACAAAAAAATGCAACAAAATTCATAAATATTTTAAAATTAAAAATCTATAGACATGATCCTTATTTCACTGTTGTCAAGTGAAGACTGCAAAAAACAAACAATACACTTGGTTACCTTCTCTAATTTTAACGTAGATTAATTGTAAGTAATATCACGGTTAATGGGTAGTATGGTAGGGATACAAATTAAGGGCAGTATTTTTGCATTTTTTTACAGTAAAACAATTTTTTCGACAAAATAAATCAAATATTGCCCCAGTAGAAACCTGTAGTTTAATTTTCCTCACATGATGGCCTCAACATTTCTTAAATATCTATCAAGAGTGTCTTATAATATGATGATAGTTTTTTCACTTCATTTAAAAAGTTTCTCATCAAAAAATTTAATGATAATATGGTCATGATAAATATTCAACAAATGTTTATGTCAGCATGTGTAGAAAGTTAAACTTTATGTTTCGACTATAGAAATATTTGATTTTGTTCTGTCTAAAAATATGGTTTGCTATGAAAACTGCAAAAGAATACTGACCTTTTCTCGCGTCCCCTACGTCTCCACTAGAACACAAGTAATGCCAGCATGTGAACTTACCCGCTCCTGGCGAAGTTGGCCAGATAGTGGATGAGTAGTCTTGCGACACCACCGTCCTGCCGCGTGTAGTTGTGTGGGAAGAAGGGTTGGCCGCCGACTAAAGGCAGGCCGAGTACGTAAGGCACATCTTCCCCTCGCACGCTGCCCATCCGCTGCAGACAAGGAACAGGCTTGGTTCACATGGAGGGGTCTAAGAAGGTCACTGCACTATATTTCATCAATCATATTTTGTTCATTTTATAACGACTAGGACCCGCCTCGGTGGCGTACTTGGCTAACGCGCTAGTTTCATATTAAGCTAGACTGCCGAGGACGAGGAAATCGAGGTTCAAATCTCGCTCGGGTGAACTGGGGGTGGTTTTACCTAAATTGATTTCCACTCTCCCTCCACGCAAATGCGGGTTCACTTACTCTAAAATTTAATCTTCCCTATTCCTAGCCCATTAGCGTAGTTAGTACTTAAACGTATAGCCCGAATGGCTAGTAAGATGTGGTGCTAAAAATAAAAATAATATAACGACTAGGGGTGTTCGAAACTTCGAAATGTTGAGGTCAAAGTCGAAGCCCAAATCTCCATCGCTTTGAGTTCGACATCCCTAATAACCTTTGTGTCTTCGAAACATTTAGAAGGAAGAGTAAAACTTCTATATATAACGAAAAGATTTGAAATATCTTAGTAAATATGAGTTATTTCAATATATAATCATTTCAGAACAGCTATTCAACAGTATTTTAAAGCAAACAACTGATTCAATTACATACATTACGGAAGCAGAGATAATTTTAAATATATCGGCATATTATAATATAGGTTTGTGTGATTTATTCTCTACAAAACTTTATCTTTATCTACTGTAGATTCTAGACTTTGACGTTCTTCCACATGTTTCAAGTTTAGTTTCGACTTCGCCTCGCATTTAAAAAGTGACCTCCGCACACACCTAACTTACCGATCTTAGTCACGATTACAACACACCTTTTTTTGCCACACCTTCATAGTACCCGTTCGGGTTATACACATATGTAATAATTACTATAATTTGTTACTCAAATTTTCTTGGAGAGAGAGTGGAAAAACATTAAATGAAAACTACCCTCAAAATTCAACCTTACTAATCCCTAACAAATTAGAGTGATTAGTACACAGGCGTGTAGTCGGAACGGGTAGTAAGACGTGATGCTAGGAAAAAGCTCTTTCCAGTCACCGGCAAACCTGACAAAATGAGCTTCACATTTAGTCCACGTGACCCACTTCAGTGGTTGATTGGTCTGAGGATTCAGTCTTACAATCGACTGGACTGACGATGATGGGAGATCGGGGTTCTAATCTTGGTCAAGTGTACTGAGGGTGGTTTTACATAAATGGTTTTCCACTCCTCCTTTACGCAAAAGTGGGTACACTTTCTCATCTCTAACATGGATGGGTAGTGAGACGCAGTGTTAAAAAAATGTAGTCCTCATGGCTACAAGTGTGAGATAGTTATAATTAAATTTGACTGAAAATATGATATTATATTTAATTCACGCCAAAGTGAAAGGCCGTTTGTTCACTTGTCTTAGCTGCTAAAGTACTAAAGTCAATTCTGTGTGTCTCTGTTAAATATCACGACTGGAAACTTTAAATCAAGATAATTCATATTCTGAAAATTGAACAATGACACCTGGATACGGGAATCGAACCCAGGACCTTTGGCTTGGTACGCCAATGCTCTAACCACTGAGCTATCCAGGAATCGTCCTGTGCCCAGGGTCATTCTTCACTCATATTTTAAGGCAGAGTCTAGTGGTTAGAGCATTGGCGTACTAAGCCAAAGGTCGCGGGTCCGATTCCCGTGTCTAAGTGTCATTTTTCAATTTTCAGAATATGATATCTAGATGGAGTAATCCTCACTAAAAGCATAAATAGTAGCTTTGGCTATTTGATTCTTAATATGCAATCCCTTACAATTATAATAATTGTACAAATGGCAGCAATAAGCCAACTACCGAGTCGAAGATGGCTGCGTTATCTGATAGCTCGTGATCCTAATTAAAAAAATGGTACGGCACACCGCACAGACTTTCTCTCTCTTTCTATAAACTCGTAAGATTTCTGAACGGAATAATGTACATTGTATCATCACCACTCCACATAAGAACACGCATAAAATAATATACAATGATATATAATCAATGAGAAAAGAGGCGCATCTTTGTCCACCTAAGAGCATTTCAAACAGTTTAATGTCTTCCACAAGGGTCAACACTTCGTATTAAAATTTCGATTTCTGGTTAAAATTTTAACATTTTATAAGGTGTTGCAGATCTTCAAGTCATCGCATTGATATTTAATTATTCATTTATACATTTTGACCAATAAAAAATGTAAATATTGACTATTGAGTCTAAAATGGAGATAGATCATTGCTATGCAAACATTTCTCCTAAGAGATTTAAGGAAAAATAACATACTTTTTTAGATACTTATATTTAATTACTCTATGGCATTGGAGAATTATTGCGTTAAGACTTAAGTAGTATATGTTTACAACTAAAGCTCACAAAATTGTATTAATATATTTGCAAATATCTCAGAAACTGCTGCTTTTATAAAAATATATGTCAAATAAAAGTTTTTTATTTCTAATAGTCCTACAATTTTGCAATGATAAGTTGTTTAGTTTCTCCAATAGTTGTGGAGATACGGAAATTAACGCTTCTGTAAAGTACCCTAAAAATCATTTTCATAGGAAAATGAAAATAGCCAGTTTATTTATAATCTTAATCAACGCCTAGATACGAATTTTAATCAAAATCGTTTGAGCAGATTTTGAGAAAACCAAATTTTTCTCTTTTCGCCCTTCAGTAAACTACCCTTAATTTTAAGTTTTTATAGACACACAGACAGACGGCATTGCAAAGACTATTTTTTAGGGTTCGGGGGGTCATGAGACGTCGACATCCATCAACATTTCAGGTTAGTTTTTTTTTACGGTCGCAATACTTAAACTTTAATGTCCAAAAAGTTAAAAAAATTCATATAATTGCGTATAGATTGAAAGTTATTGATTTTATAAAAATATGTTTCGGATAAAATATCTGTATTATAAATATATATACATATTTGTAATGCTAAGTAATTTCATATCTCAAATAGTTTCGGAGCTATTATAAAAAATGTTAATTGACGCATCAGACCGGAGCCCTTAAAGCCATTTTGCCGAAATATTGAGGGTAGCCATTTTGTTTGGAATATTTATTAATGTTTATAAATGAAATTTAATCAAAATCGTTAGAGCCGATTTTGAGAAAATCGACTTTTTCTCTTTTTGCCCTTCAGTAAACTACCCTTAATTTTAAGTTTTAATAGACACACAGACAGACGGCATTGCAAAGACTATTTTTTAGGGTTCGGGGGGTCATGAGACGTCGACATCCATCAACATTTCAGGTTAGTTTTTTTTACGATCGCAATACTTAAGCTTTAATGTCCAAAAAGCTAAAAATATATATATAATTGCGTATAGATTGAAAATTATTGATTTTATAAAAATATGTTTCGAATAAAATATTTGTATTATAAATATATATACATATTTGTAATGCTAAGTAATTTCATATCTCAAATAGTTTCGGAGCTATTATAAAAAATGTTAATTTACGCATCAGACCGGAGCCCTTAAAGCCATTTTGCCGAAATATTGAGAGTAGCCATTTTGTTTGGAATATTTATTAATGTTCATAAATGAAATTTAATCAAAATCGTTAGAGCCGATTTTGAGAAAATCGACTTTTTCTCTTTTTGCCCTTCAGTAAACTACCCTTAATTTTAAGTTTTAATAGACACACAGACAGACGGCATTGCAAAGACTATTTTTTAGGGTTCGGGGGGTCATGAGACGTCGAAATCCATCAACATTTCAGGTTAGTTTTTTTTACGATCGCAATACTTAAGCTTTAATGTCCAAAAAGCTAAAAATATATATATAATTGCGTATAGATTGAAAATTATTGATTTTATAAAAATATGTTTCGAATAAAATATTTGTATTATAAATATATATACATATTTGTAATGCTAAGTAATTTCATATCTCAAATAGTTTCGGAGCTATTATAAAAAATGTTAATTTACGCATCAGACCGGAGCCCTTAAAGCCATTTTGCCGAAATATTGAGAGTAGCCATTTTGTTTGGAATATTTATTAATGTTCATAAATGAAATTTAATCAAAATCGTTAGAGCCGATTTTGAGAAAATCGACTTTTTCTCTTTTTTCCCTTCAGTAAACTACCCTTAATTTTAGGGGTAGATATCCAATTCCAAAAACCCCTCGGGGCAACCCTATGAAAACCCTAGATATCAAGTTTCAGCTCAATCGGTAAAATAGTTTAGGCTCTAGTTGGAGGTACAGACAGACAGACAGACGGAAATTCAAAAACCACTTTTTCGGATTCAGGAAGTCATGAAACGTCAAAATTCATCAAAATCTCGAGTTCGATTTTATTGACAATCACAATACTTTCTCTACCTGTAAGATAGAGAGAAAGTAAAAAGGTGTTAGCAATGATTTCTGGTAGCTTACCTCTTGAACTAAAAGTTGTTTTTATAGACTGTCAAGACCTAGAGGATAGCGAGTATCAAAGACTATTTTATTTATTTTTTATAGCTAGATTTATATATTTCACAGAAGTTCAAGTAATGAAAATACTTCATGATGTGAGGGTTATCATATATTTGCCCCAACCCCCTCAATTACTGATGCTGTTTTATAATGTGAAAAATAAATTAAACATATTCTAAGATTGCCCCATGGAGTCTGAGGTAGCTATGACCTCGAAAAACTGCATTAGAGATCTGGATTCTGACTCAGGAAACAACGGTTTGAATCCTTACCAGGTGTTATATTAATTAGTGGTTCTTCATATTATTTCCAGGCGTACATTAGATCGTTTCCTTAAAATCCACCCCCTTCTTATCATTATAACATATTACGTAGTTAGGGCATGTTAGGATACATATAGCACCCAGTATGACGCATAACCGTATACAGTCCAATTTTCACAGGAAAGGTCTTATCTGACATCTCGAAAAGCTACTTGATCTCCTTTCACCTATTACTTCAAGTCATATGCGATCTTCAGCTGTCACTTTTGATAGCTATTGTTGAAATCAATAAAATAAAACTAGTAATATAGTAAAATGGTATCAATTTTGGCCGCGAAAAATACGTTTGTATTTTCTAAAAGGCTCTCTCTATTAAAATTGTATTGTACTTACACGTATTCATAGACAAAGACATGTGATATTCAGTGGTCACTTTTAATATACTACTGTCAATACCTATAAAACAACATTAATAAAATGGTAAAATATTATCAGTTTTGGCAGGAAAAGTATAAGTTTTATTTTATAAAATGACCTTATTATTGAAAAACGGATTGTCTGCTCTTTGGTAAGGTTAATCATAATCCTATCTCTTGTAATTAGTGAAAAAATTACACACCTATTTGTGTCTTCACCTGTCTTCATTGAGCACAGATAATAGTAAAATAAAGCAAATCTTTTTTCTAGTAGAAACTACAATATTGCATTGACACATAAAATCAATTTATTTTACCACACTTAAAATTTTTCATGATTTTTTTCTCTCTAAAGCCCTATGGCAATATTAAATTTCAGCTTAGTATTTCAACGAACATAGTGGATATCGTTATTCTGACAGAATATTTTGTGGTAGCCCGGAGCTTCTAATATATCGCCATTTTCCTTCTTCTCGCTATCACGTATGTATAAACGAGAATACTGTCACCAGCATTGCTGTACACACGTCCTTAGGCGGGTTTCCTTTACAGTCTACCTACAATATAGCTGCAAGGATATAAGCTCTGTCATTGCTGTTTATTTTCTCTGTCATAATCCAGACTTACTTTGAAACGGATTAACTCACTTTGGAGAACAGCTTCTACCATTTATATTGATTATAATTCACTTTATTATTATTACTGTTAGTACCACGTCTTACTAACCATTTGGTTTGTACGCACTACGCTAATGTGTAATGGTAGGGTGATTGTGAGATTAAATGGAGGACCTACAGTTTAACGTGAGATCCGAACCACGGTGGTGAGGTGAAGGAAGGGTTTGGCAATCAGATAAATCTGTGCTGGGACCGAGGATTGAACCCCGGACCCCCAGCACAGAGGTCCAGTACTTTAACCCTAGACCGCCAGGTCACCTGAATTCACTTTATTGTTTTTATGAATCAATGCAGGCTCATCTCTACAAGAACGGGGAAACGCGATTTTAGTTAGTATTTTTTTTTACAGTTTCCAATTTTAATAGCAAAACTAATCTTTGGTCAAAAATAAAAATGGGACAAAACATTGCACGAAACTATTTATAGTTATTTTATAATGGAATTAGGTATATTCTCAAAATATAGTTAACTCAACATGGCACTATATTTGTTTTTACAAAACTAAATTAAGTTTCGTCAACTAACTTAAGGTAATCAACATAATATATTAAAACCAAAATTATAGCTAAATAATATTTATATGATATTTATTTTTTTATCATCAAGGAAAAAACCTAAAGAAAACTTTTTTTAAATAACTCCAACAAATCAGATCTAATAAACATCCATGTTTTTAATAACAATGAGTTCCGTTGATAGGAGATTTGGTACATAATATAATATTTAAAGTACTTAGTACAAGTCTCTGATAATTTCATTTTTTAATTTATTGGAAATAAACTTTATGAATTTAATATTCAGTAAAATTAACATGAACAATATTTATCCGCTCACGTTATATAAACAAATAAACCAAACTAAACCCATGTAAGCCAGTACAAACACGCATCAACAGCTGGCAACTGTTATAACGAAGGCCACATTGGATTTGGCATTGTATGTTTACGTTAAAATGTATTAATAGAAATAGTTCAGGGACATTTGATTCAACAATTATTTGAGTCTGATAACCTTCAAACTATGTCAACTGGGTAGCCACATCGTTTATATAACCCACATGGGGAAACATAACAGTGTCAATGAAGGAATATTTATTAATTTCCTATCTGAGAAATACGTAGATGATTCGTCGTCTTTTTTTATCATTTCGTTTTACTACTTGTTCGGTTTATTGGCTAATTCACTACTAATTACACTAATGGTTTTAGGTATTAGGAAAGTTATATTTAGAAGAATTGTACCCGCATTTGCTTGAAAGGAGAGTGGAAAACCATATTGGAAAAACTACCCTCACCACACCCAACCGAGATTTGAGCATCGACTTCCCTGTCATCGGCAGTCTAGTGTACTGTGAGAGTAGCGCGTTAGACCACGTGGCCATCGAAGTGGGTTATTACATCTTATTACAACAAAGACACAATCGACTTTTTGACAAATGTTTATAGCTTTTTTTTAAGCAAACCACTTTTTACCAGTGTGAAGAAAAAAACCTAAAATGATATAAATTACACAAATCTTATCTGGCATTGATGATCTTTATTATTTGCATTTTAAAACCCGTTCGTTATATACGCATACATATATCACGCTAATGGAATAATGACAAGTAAGGTGAAATTTTAGAGTAAATACACCCGAATTTGCGTGAAAGGAGAAGGGGTGACTATTTGGGAAGGGAAAACCTCCACATTACACCCAATTGGGATACAAATCCTGATCTCCTCGTTACTGCCAATCAGTCTAACACGAGAACGACGCATTAGACCATTTGGTCACCAAAGCGGGTTGAAATTTCTATAGATATTATATTTAAGGTATAGGCATCTTTCGAATTATCTTAAAATATTTAAAAGGGATTGCCTTACTGAAATCACACTATAGTATACACATTCCCCATTTATCACTATATAAACATACGTAGTTAATATTCTAAACCTTCAGTATTGTACAAGTTTCAAGTAAATATACAGGATGTTTCAATACCTCCTACCACGAATCTACCCTACAACCCTAACTAATCACTCCCGTGTCAGACAAGCTTGGCGCGCGCTTCCCAGTCATACCCCTGTTAAGAACCGACCCGCCACACTTGTACGTATCTCGGTTGATATACCTATACGGTGCAGACTGAAAAATTAACCAAGGTACGATTCCTCCTACAGATATTATCACCGGTAGAAGGCATACATTTAAAATAAATATCCTAAAATTTAATGCAAGTCCTTACTGCTACTCGTTAATATAAAGACAAAGATTAAGGAAGGTGAATTTTGAGAACCTTAACCTCCTGGATAAAGGGAAATAAATTATTCTGAGTTTACATAGATGGATATCGAATACCGGTTTCCAGTTCAAGAACAAAGCATGTTGGTGAATATCTAGCTCAAATTGTTACTTTCCTTAGCAACGGCTAATTGCAGTCTGATACGTTGCCAAGGAAGGGCGAATACAATTAATTAATTAAGGGAACTACTTTTGAAGGTCATATATTATCAAGAAATGTATAGTCAGACCATAATATATTGACACTTATTTAATAGGTCTAAAATTTAATAGATACCTATACATTCGTTAAATTATTTATTATCTATCCCGTTTGACAGATCAGGTGAGTTCAAACAACTTTTTTTAAATCCAGGTCTTCACTACTAATTTAAGTCCTACACACTTAATTACACATAGGGTAGGGACAAAGGAGATATAATTGTGAGGAAATGCACCCGTATTTGCGTAGATATAGAATAAAAAACCAGTCAGGAAATCACATATTTGGTAAATCCAGCCAGGATTCAAACCAGGCCCTATGAAAGTGGTATTAGGGAGTACATCGTACCCAGGGGTCTTAAAGAGCCCTGGAAATTTCCTGGGATACCAGAAAAATATTTGCATATATTGAAGACTAGCATTCACATTTCCACTATTAGTACTATTACTAAATTACTAGTATAGGTATAGCATTTTCTGTTTTATTAATATTATAATGAACTTACTTTGGTAGAACGGCAATTAATTGATTGTTACACTTCTTTAGTCAATTACACAATATAAGTTATGAGTATAACAAGGAATTAGTTTATTCAAAGATAAACTGTTATCTCAAGAAATTCAATCACTTAGTCAATTAATCAATATAAATTTAATTTATTCAAAGAAAAATAGTTAAATCAAGAAATCAAATCAATTACACAGACATAAACACCTTCCTGAGAATCACTTCTGTGATTGTTAAAGGGCAGAATTTATTTCATAAATAGGTAAAATTGTAGATTGTGCAAGATAGTACTAAGTGTTGACAGAAAGTTGTATAGAATTTACTGAAAAACAAAAAATAAAAATGTAAATTGTCAAATGACTAGAATGGAACCGTTCTACCAAAGTACGTTCCTTATAATATTAGTTGCATATTTCTCCTTACTACAGTTAAAATGAATATAACTAAAAATTTCGTTTTCTGTTTTTTCCTTTTTTTAATATATATTTTATATATAATTTTTTGTCTTATTTCTTTTTTTTATATGGTAGAGTTATTATTTTTTAGACAGGATTAATGTAAAATGTAAGGGAGCCTGAAAAAACTTGGTGCCCGCTGATAAAATTCCTCTCAGAGGTCATGATTTGATCCTCAACCTCCCTATTCCTCGTGCCCACCGTTGTTTGTTTAACAGCTGTTAAGGTATGCCTTAATATTATTACGAATGGACTTATCTGACAGCAAGAAAAGGTTTTTTTTATTTCTTTATTATCACCGCGTCTTATTACCTGTTCACGCCCTATGAATACATGATAAATAATTAGGTAGGGATGAGGAAGGAAGCATTTTAGCATTAAGCATTTAATCTACCCGCATTTGTGTGGAAGAAGAGTGGGAAACTTTTTTTTAGGGAAAACCACCCTTGGTAGACCCAACCGAGAGTCTAACCCCGATATTATCGTCATCAGCAGGCCAGTCTAACATGATAGTGATGCATTAAACCATTAGCTCACTGAAGCTGGCTTAGGAAAGGTTGCTATATCTAATCTCACTTATTCATACGTAAACTCATGTGAAAATACATCTGTAACTTTTGATGGATAATATCGGACAGGGGAATCGAGCCCGGGATTTTTCACCCGTAATCAAGATCGAGGGGTCTGAGAAAGTTTTTGTCCTTTTTTTACATGCATATACGGGTGCATTTAGTTTTAAAAAGCCTCCTCGTCACTTCTTCGTTGATTATGCAGTTGTTGAAAACCTTCATACTAGTGTTAAGGAGTGCAAATAACTATGTCAATTATAGAAAATAGTAGGACCCGCTTGGATCACCGGGTGCTTTAACTTTAAGGCATCACTTTCCCAATAGACTGGACCACCGATTGCGGGGACATCAAGGGGAAAATCCCGGTCATGTGTTCTGAGAGAGATTATTCCTAAATGGTTCAACACTCTGTCTCCACTCAAAGGCGGGCACACATAATTTAAATTAAACCCCTCGTCATCCATATAACACTAGAGTAATTGGTATATAGTCGTATAACCCGAACGTGTAGTGAGAAGTGGTGCAAAATAACGACAAACAATAACATGGTAATCAAGTGATATTTACGTTACCATGGAAACGCGTGATGACGGTCTATTTACCCCCACGTAAGCATACCTGCGGGAAGTCCCTCTCCCCGGACTGATGTTGGAAGTGCAGGAAGTAGGTCCGCCCCCCTCGGAGCGTGTGCAGGTAGCCCACCCTGATGAGTGGCGCCGCGGTGTGGCCGTCGCTGAGAACCTCAAGGGTCCCGTCTCGCACGTTCAGCGGGTTCTGCACCGGCCGCTCCCAATCCGTGTACTCGTTCTTCAGCGTCGAAAAGATCTCGTTCAGGTGGTAGAAGTAGGTGTTGCGGACGTACGTCCTCAGGATGCGGTCACGGCGGCTCTCGTTGAAACCGAACTCTAGGTCCTGCGCACTGAGGTCGAGGTAGGACTCCGTGGTCGTCAGACCAAACAACAGGTCCCTGTCGGGGAAGTCCGCCATCTCAAAGCCCGACTGGGGTAGTCCGCCACCAAGTAGTATACCAGGATCGGATGGTTCCTTGCTGGTGCTGTGAATAGGGAGCACCGTACCATCGACGAATGGGGCGAAGCCTGGCAGGAACCTACGGGAGGAAGGAACTAATTATCGTTTGGTTATTTTGTCGACATGCAAGTGAAACTCTTTTTAAAATAATTAGTGTAAGCCAGAGCTCTCTGCCATGATGCAGGATGCCTGAAAATGTTCAATACATCTTTTATCCAAAATAAAAAGACTACCAAGAGGTGTGTAGTTAAAAATTAACTATACAATTTTGACACT
Organism: Timema bartmani; assembly: GCA_902151455.1. Classification (NCBI taxonomy): domain Eukaryota; kingdom Metazoa; phylum Arthropoda; class Insecta; order Phasmatodea; family Timematidae; genus Timema; species Timema bartmani. Next base: position 41,006 of record CABFWB010002060.1, on the reverse strand, counting down.
AAATGAAATATCTACTAGTTAATTAACTAAATAAGTAAATATATTATAATCATAGTATTACCAATAAAGGGGGTGTAGACAGGAAAAATCCCAAGTAGTATTTATATGGGATTAAATTGGTAAAAATCAATTTTTCACCAGGTATGTCGCGATACAGTATGCAGCTATTATCTATTACATAATAATTACTATGGATCGGATGCTTATGTCTAAGAAAATGGGAAAATGTGACCTTAAAAATGTAAAAAAAGTCCCTAATGAAATAAGATATGATTGCCCGGAAGGAAAGGGGTGCCGTTTTAACTTGACCATTTGGCATTTTGTCTGTCTGTTTGTTTGTTCCTCGATTATTTTACTAACTATATTTATTATTTTAGTGAAATTTGGTAGGAACATTCTTTGAACATTGGCTTAACGTAGTATACATATGTTATTCTTTTAATTTTGACATATATTGCAAGACTGACGTCTTAAAATACGTGAAAAACGATTGTACTTTATGAATATTATGTACTGTACTATTGAATATATCAACTTCAATTACAAGGATAAATTTATATTAGCCATTTCAACTAGACATCCAAAGAGAAATCTTTGGACTGTAGTAATAATAAGAACATGACTTGATCACAGAAATGTAAGTATAATTGGTTAAAACATACATACGATTTATTATTTAGTCATACATTGCTACCTTTATATGAATGATTTATTATTATCTAGGATAGTTAACTCTGCTTGTACTACCATATTGATCACTTAATTTCCCATTCTCCCGCCTCATTGGCCGCATGGCCTAACGCGCTACTCTCGCAGTAGATTATACTGCCGATGACGGAGAGATCGAAGTTAGAATCTCGGTCGGGTGTGCTGAGAGTGTTTTTTTTCAAAATCCTTTTCTACTCTCCTTACACGCAAATTTGGAAACACTTCCTCTAAGTATAACCTTCCTAATTCCTAAAGCCATTAGCGTAATAATTAGTACATAAGCGTATAGCCCGAGTGGGTAGCAAGACAAGGTGGTAAAAAAATTCTCATTCGTTGAATTTACTTTGTCTTAGTAACAATATTACCTCCTAATGGTCTACAGTTGATTTCATTACATTCCTGTACTGTGCTCTGATTAGATCTAAGCTTGGCTATGCTATTGTGGCTTAGAATTCCACTGCCTTAACTGACTCTCTAAGAGTGGAAAGCTTTCAGAGGAAATTAGTTGCTTACTACTATGCTGTACACTACTATGATATCCAAACAAACACGTATTTTTAGATGACATTCTGATAAATAATTCTTGTAAATATTAATAAATGACACCCGGACCGGGATTTGAACAATGGTCATCCTGCTTTACTTTTTCTACCGAGGGAGATTTCTGGCATCGCACTCCCGTTGATGTGTCATTAAACTATATAAACTATATAAGACGTAACATCATCATCATCATCATCATCAACTGTTTCCAGCCTTGGCCGGGTCAATTTACTAAAATACCCTTATCTTACTTCATCCTTAACCATTCTTCCTTCTTTAATCACTTCTATTCTTCTCCTCTCACTTGCACAATTTCTGTTATCTACTCCTCCCATCTCTTTTTTGGCCTCTCTTGTGGTCTTTTCCCCTACATACTCGATATTCATCATTCTCTTTTATATTTTCTTCTTTTTCACCCTCAGGAGATAATAGCAAAGATAATTATGGAGATGAAGTAGACTTTTAATAATTATGTGTCATTAATTCACAACAATATTGATAAAACTATACTATCTTATTAATGTTATTATATAGGTATTTATAATTTATTTTAGAATTAACGGTTGCATTTCTCATGACTTGACGTATGAATACGTGAAAGTAAATATATTTAACATTTCTAACAGTAAGATAAGGTTCTTCCTATGAAAATTGGACCTAGATTTTGTGAGGTAGAATATAGATTGCTAATGTAGAACAATTAATATTATTAGGTATGACACCTTATTTCAGTCGGTAACGCATCTGTCTACTGATCTAAGAGTCCTCGTTTCGAATCCAAGCATGGTCGAAAAATATATCATTGGTGAAATGTGGTTTCACACTTCTATTGTGATGAATTAATGGCCGGGGGCTGGATGTTGTGTCTGTTCAAAATTTAGGTCAGCTTATACGTTGTGTGCTTATGTAATCAGTCGGCTCAGAAAATGCACGTTTATATGAGAATAATAAAAATACAGTATTAGAGAATTAAATCTTATAATCCTGGAAATTTCTAACATTCATTTTAAATCAGTACTGTTAGAAATTTTAATTCAAAATTTCGTTTAATAGACCTTAGTATAACTTAAATTTGTTTGTTATTTTAATTGGTAACATTAAAATTAATCACTGGAACGCTAAATCAAAATTTGTATTTGAAATCAACAATGTAAATGGGCTCTAATAGTTTTATAGAATTATTTACTTAATTGATTGTTAATTAATTCATAATTGATACATCTATATAGAGTATGACTACAAATATTGTATACATACATTTTTTAAATAATTCATTAAATTTCTACCAAACACCAGTTTGAGATAATACAGGTTTTATCAAAGCCTTATTATAATATTACATATATCCTACTTCAAACGAATTTATCAGAATTTTTTTTTTTAAAATTGTTCATTCAAAAAGGAGGTTAAGAGTTGAACGGATTTTTAACGTTTGAATTACCTCAGCTAGCTTAATACTTCCTCTAATTTAAACCTTCCCTACCCCTAACTCATTAGCATAATTAGTGCATATATGTATAGCCTGAACAGGTAGTAAGACGCGGTGCTAAAACCAACTAAATAACTAAATGATACACATACCAATGAAAGATATGTAGATAGGAAATATCCAAAGTGGTTTTTCAAATGGGATAAAAGTGGTAAACCTAATTTTCAGACACAAGGTATGTCTCAATACAGTATGCAGCTATTATCTGTATTATAAAATAATATAACATAATTATTAAGGCTCAGATGCATATGTCATAAGAAAACGGTAAAATATGACCTTGAAAATGTAAAAAATACCCCTTAAACTATATGCGTTATATATAAATCCAGGCCTTTTAAAAATACATCTAACATCGACTAAAGTTGCCTGAATATAGAGGATAAATAATTTAAATGTAATTGACCGTGAGAAGTGAGGTGCTGGATAATAAAACGTAGATATACGTAACTTTGCGACAAAGTTTAGTTTTAGTTTTAAATATTTGGATTTTTAGTATCTTGGTTGGTTTGTGGAGTATCCGCTATTGTTGAGCGTTCCTTCGTTCAAGGGTGCTGCATGGGAGAAAACTGAAAGGCGTTGAAGACGTTTAGAAATCACGGATTATTTATTAAATGTTTTAATATCTTTAAATATTGTTTTCACCAAAATGTAGGTGAAAGTTCTGACAAGTTAAAAAGCTTAAATTGTTTAAAAACATATATGATAACTTACATAAATCCCTATAAATCAATACAACATAAAATTAAAATGATCTGTTGTGTCCCTATCTAAACGTGACTCTATTTGATAGATGCAGGCTTTATCTAGGTTTTTAGTTTTTCGCTTTAATCCTATAAGTACAAATTTTCGCGTAAATCTTGGTTGATTTAAAAAAAACCTTTTAACTCAAAATTTAAACGTTTAAACTATTTAGCTAAAAACCGGATGATAATTTTCCTCTACATTAAAAAAAATCAAATCAAATAACTTCCTAAGTAATGCAGGATTTCTAAACGTCTGCAACTGGTCGCAGTGCTCTACCAACCATACATCCCTCTTAATACTCACGCATGTGTGTATCACGGCCGAGTACCTGGGAGGGTCGACGCGTACAGCCAGAAGATCTGACAGGGACTTGGTCCTGAGGCACGGCGCCAAGTCGTCTTCCAAGAGATCCCCGTGGCATCCCGTCTGTTCCGCCACCTTCCTCTTCACAGCTAAGGGCTCCTTTTGCACCGCCCAGGGGCTGAGCGCTGACCCGCTCAACAGGACCACCCGGTGCAGCAGCTCTGAGGGGACAGTAACATACTTTCAGCATTTTATATTAAAAAAACCGTAAACCTTAATCCCCTTTCGGGATGTCTACAGTTAGTTAAGGCTGTTAAGGCTATCTGCATATATGATAATTACTTTAGTGGGGTAAGGATAAGGGAGGAGGAGTTTTTGAGGTAATCTATCCACATTTTCGGGGAAGGAGAGTGGGAAACCATTTAAGAAAAACCACCTTCAATAGACACAACCGGGATTTGAGCCCCGATCTACTAGTCTTCAGCAGGATAATCTAACACGAGAGTGAAGCCTTAGTCCGTTCGGGTGTATCTGAATTTAATTACACTAGTGGGGTAGGGAGGAAAAGGATATAATTTAGAGCAAATGTACCCGCATTGGCCTTGAGGGAGAGTGAGTGGTAAACTAGGAGAAACCACCCTCAGTATATCCAGCCCGGATTCTAACCTAGTACTCCCCGTTAAAGGAAAAATATATTAGTTGATCTTGACACCTTTGTCCACACTCCAATCGGTGCAAGTTTTACAAATGTTGATACCAGGTATAGCTGCTTTATGGATACCTATGAACATAAAAAAATAAAGGTACTATACCTAAAGCAACAACACTCCTACCCAACAAAAAATTATTCAATTATTTAGTGATTAAATTTCTCTTCTTTATAGACCGCATAGTAGGTCTACCTAGAAATAAGTCGCAAGTCAAACGTACCTAAATGAATCAATATGGTGTCTGTGTTGTTTTACAAAAGCGACTAAAACGCTCATTGTTTGCTATTGTTCAATTTGTAAGCTGTTGTCGTCTCGTCTTCTGTCTCGAAATATTAAACTGAGAATACACAAAACTTTAATCCTACTCTTTGTTATTTACGGATGTGAAGCGAGGTCTCTCATTCTGTACCAAGATAATAAATTGAGAGTTTTTGAGAGCAAAGTGCTAGATAATATATGTGGGCCTAGGTGGGCTGAACAAACAGGAGAATGGATAACGTTACATAATGAAGAACTTAATGGTTTTTATGATTCACTAAACGTATTAAGGATGGGCAAAGAGCGCAGGCTGCGGTGGACTAGTCATGTGACACGTATGGGTGATGACAGGAGTGTAAACAACATTTTAGTTGGGAGACCTGAAGATACAAGCCCCTTTGGTAGGCCAAGACGTTGCTAATGTGAAATTGCATTTGAATGGGGTTGGGTGACAGGTTATAGATTAGATGGAAGTGTCCCAGGATAGGGTTGAGTGGCAAGCTTACGTTCTGACGGCCATGAACTTTCGAGTTCCTCAAGACCAGATAGTTTCAACCGACTTCAGTAGTTGAATGGTCAAAAGTATTAGTATTGAAATAGACTGGGACTGCCAAGGATGGGGTTATTAGAGTCTGGTGTGATGAGTGTTTTTTTACTAAATGGTTTTCCACTATTCCTTAACTCCTCAACGCAAATGAGGGTATACTTCCCCTAAATTCAACCTTTATCATCTCTAGTACATTATCTTGATTAGTACATAGTACTATGCATCTAACCCAAACAAGTTGTAAGATGCAATACTAAAAATATGTTAGCTATAGGGGTAGGAAAGATACCATATAAAAATTAAGGCATAACAAACTGTGGTTAATTTATCCAAAGTAACAAACACACACATTCACATATATGCGTTTGAATATATATTTTACGTTTATAGCATACTATATATATTATAATATATACTATAGATATTTAAACATACAAAGAAATAGGGATGATACGTATGCTTTCTGTTAGTTTTTATCAATTTTGAAAATATGTGTGAAATAGTTTTCAATAATCTAGAACAAATAAAGGTAAGAATCACGATAACTTTAATAAATAAGTAATTCTGAGAAGCCCATAACACTTAATTCAAGGTAAATATGGTTGTATTACCAGATCTTACCATTATATACCTACGCGTCAGACCAACTAACTCCTCGTTCGTTTAAAGGCTCGCCAAGCTCTGCCCTTGAGGGCATCATTTATCTAAATTAAATCTGAAATTAAGTAAAGTTATGTTGCATAGCGCAAGTCGGCGAAGAGAGAGACACTTAATATTACTGAAACGTTTCCCAGATTAATTACTCAAGCTAGAAGCTTGTTGACGTTGGCAAGGGGGGGGGTTACGTGATTCTGTCGTCAAAAGGAACTTAAACTGAACAGAAACACACAGAAACCTGGTGATAGATTTTGTTTGTATGTGAAACATATCAGGTTTCAGCTCCGATGGGAAAAGTTCCTCCTACTGGGAAAAGATAAAGACTAGACATGTTTGTTATTATCAATTTTCACTGGAAAATAGGTTACGTCCCATCTCGTGCACTGAGGAATTTCTACCTGAATTTGTTCCAACTCGTGCACTCAAATATTAAGGTGTTATTATTAAGTAAACACTATAATTTATTGTCTGCCCAATCTCGTGCAATGAAAAACAAAATCTCTTGCGGCTTGAAGCCTTTCCCTCTCATATACTGGGGTGGGAACAATATTATTCTTAAAGGAGTATTGTATTGGGGAGAGTTGAGATAAGGCTATATAGTTAAATACGGCCTTAAAATAAAAGTATTAACATAGCAAATTTAAGTTAACAATTTCATTAAATTTAAAACAGATAGGTAACTCTTTTCAAGTATATACAAAAAAGTAGATCCAAGTCAACCAATATCTTGTAATGGGGAGAATGAGGTTAAGGTTAAATAATTAAACACTGCCATAAAATAGAAGCATCAACATCAAAACCGTTAAATTAATTTTACTAAATTTTAACAGACAACTCTTTTCAATCATGTACTGTACAAAGTAGTAGTAAATCCTAGCCAATGAATAATATAGTGCATATTCTTTTAGAATTTACCAACACGATAATGTTTGGTTTGGATTTCCCGATGCCCCTAGCTGGTTGTGCCAGCCTTAAACTGCATTGGTAGGCCTGTGTTTTTTTCACAGAGCAGATCCACATGTCTTTTACTACACCACCCTCTAGCCATTGTTCCACAAAGTAATTATTAAATCACAAGTAGAAGTTGATTCCACTAAATGAAGCCATTCTTCTTCAGTAGAAATAGGTGGTATATGGGACATAGCTGCGAACATCCTAACATGTTGCCTCACTTGATGATTGTTCTTGTACATGTTAAGTCATCCCAAGATCCTGTCTTTCCTCCAGATGCATTGATTGAAATGGAAATTACGGATTTTTAGAATTGTATTTGGAAAGAGTTTCTTAAGTTCCTGAATTGTTGTAGTTTCATAATCAATTTTTTGATAATTTGAGGACCACAATGGAACATTTTTTTTTGGCAAGAGTGAAAAGTCTCTCGTAAGTATTGTAGGATTAAGATTAGTAGAACTTTCGGTACTTCCGACATCCACATGGCTGCTATAAAACTGACTGAATTGATAAGGACAGCTATTAAAAGTTCCAACTCAGAAAAAACTCACTATTTTTGGATAAACATTCCTGTCCCAATTTACTTGAAAATACTATTATAAAATTTTCTAAACCATCACCACTGAAGAGAAAATCACCCGATAAGTTTCTGGGTGGTATTATTTCCCTTCGACTAGATGGCAAATATGTTACACCAAAAACAACGAGTGTCTGGCCACACAAAGAAGACTTCATTGATGTTAAATGTGTAATCTCTGTCACAAAATCCGATACTGTGTCCAATGCTCCATAAAATTCCTATTTATATATTTGAGGAATAGATGTTAGTTCCTCTAGAGCACGTTTTTACAGTCAAAAATACATTTTTAGATTTAACTCTTAGCGATTTCAAGCACACATAAATGTTTTCTTTCATTGACGATACCGTTTTCACCGTCAGTGGTAATTAAATCTGGGCAAGGCCTATTAACACAACTTCAGCGTCTAGTCGAATTCTCGTGGTATTTTTTCTTTTATGAAAATGTATTTATATCATAAAAAAAGGTATTGCGAGTATGCCACGGATATTTTTTCTACTAAATAAATTTGATTCATGTTGGCTTAGAATGATATAAGAAAGAAAAATCTTCCCAAATTAAAAACAAAAAGAAGGGGAAAGTCCCATAAAACACTAATTATAGATGTTTATTATTGTTATCCTGTCTATAAAATAAATTTAATGCATTGTAAAGCTGGAATTTTACAATCCAGTGTGTAGGCCTATTTCTATTAATAGTGACATGTGTTTTAACGTGTTGATTTCCTCTCAACATTTTGCCAATGGGAGGAATGTAAATAAAGCAAAATTAAATTGTAAAAATATAAAAAAATGTATAATAATTTTATATTTTAGTAGGTTAATATTTTTTTTGAAGAAGTGTTGTGTAAGCTGAGAATTTGGCCTACATTGTTAATTTGTCAAAGAAATTTGGTGTCAATTACTTCCTAAATGCTTTTAAATTTTTACTACCAATACATATATATATATATACATACATATAGATGTATATATATACATATATATGTATATATAGTAGCGTAGAATGTAGGACATACCTCAGCAGTGATTAACAGGAGACACACAGAAACAATGAAAAAGGTTCACGTGAACATGCGTCCCATTTGACCTCGTTTCCGAGCTATTATCTTGTTTATACTCCAGTAATGTGGATCTGGTTAACATGATAGGAAGTGCACAAAATGGCCACCTTTGGTGTGAATGCAAGCGTGCAGTCATCGTGTAGTAGAATTCCGCACTCATTACAAATACCAGATGTTCGTCGAATTCATTATCGGCCTTCTTTTATACGTTGACAAAGTATTTCAATGCTGGAAATGGGTGTTGAATATAAAATTGGTTTCAAGTAGTCCCACAAATAAAAATCTAATGGATTTAAGTCTAAGGAACGCGCAGGCTAGCCAATATCTGAAGGTGGCCATTTTGTGCACTTCCTATAATGTTAAGCGGCTCCACATTATCGGAGTACAAACATGACTATAAATCTGAATCAAGGTCAAATGGAACATATGTTTTATATGATATTTTTCCATTGTTTGTGTGTCTCCTGTCCATCACTGACGGGAGTCTCACTGTATATATGTATTCTAAATAGGATCAAAACATTCCCCAACATTAGATGGAAGAATATTTAAAGATACGATACAAATATCAAAATTATATTAATAATAAACAAGAGAGTCACATAAATTATCTGACCCTAGATATTGATTAAATTTCAGATGTTTATCATCAGAAATATCCACACACAGTTAAACAGAATTAGTGTTTAATGTCACGTAGAACTTAAGGATACACATTACTAACAACTTATCTAGTGACAAATAGTTTAGGAAATTCCATTACACGTGAAGAAAAACAAATCCTAATATAGTTCTCTCTGGTCCCCAACTCTCTTTCTTGCACTGATGAAGACGTTCTTTAGTTCATGATGAAAAAAGAAACGTTGATAAGTTTGACTTTTGTTGAGCCCAATAACTTATTTGTTTCATTGTCACTCCCAGAGGGACATCTACTTTTTGAGTATCTCTTCAGCACCACTCCAGAAGCAGGGAGCAGTTTGAGAGTTTTTGTACAAATGCCATTTTCCCCGTTACTTTCGAAAAGAGAAAACTTATATGTGTTTTGAAAAACTTTTTTTGATACTTAAAGAAAACAAAAACATAAACGTACAAAAACTCTTAGTTTATTTTTCATCCCACAGTCATTTTTTTCTTTTTCAAATAAAGTTATTTGAGAAACTACTATGCGTTACTTTCCTTAATTCCGATGATCAGGATTTATCTTTTTAGTATATTTTTATTTTAGGATGAAAATGGTTTAGCTTCATTTTTATATTTTAGCAATCACACTTATCACACTTATTTAGGGGAAGAGGGCGCAATTTAAGGTCTGTATATTTACAGTTTTATAGCAAGAAAAGCAAATTCAGAATATATAAAACAATAATTTTACCGGTTGTTCTCTATGGATGTGAAACGTGGTCTCTTACCTTACACGATGATAATAAACTTAGGGTGTTTGAAAACAAGGTGTTTAGGAAGATATTTGGTCCAAATAGGGATGAGAATACTGGGGAGTGGAGAAAGTTACATAATGATGAGTTAAACATCCTGTACTCATCATAATACATTGTCAGGATAGTAAAGTCTCGTAGATTATGGTAGGCAGGACATGCAGCGTGAATGGAAGAATCTAGGACTGTGTTAAGCGTATTGAATGGCAAACCCGATGGGACGAAATTATTGGGAAGACCTAGACACAGATGGAAAGTTAACATTAGAATAAACCTGAAAGAGATAGGGTGTGATGAGGTGGACTGGAAATAACTAGCTCAAAATAGGGATGGGTGGCTTAATTTTGTAAATGTGGCAGTGAAATTTCGATTTCCTTATGCTATATGGTAAAAAGTGAGTAATCAAGCAAACAATTTTTTTTTCTTAATTTAATAAAACATTGTTTAGGCAACTATATTTAAATTAAAAAAAAAATAATGACAACATTTCTTTAATATTTGTCGTGAGCATAGTGTCATTTGAACATACGCGTTTTAAATGAAGATAAAAATGTCCTGGTATTTAGGCGATGATCATGACCAAGATTCAAGAAATATTGGTATTATTATGTGTAGAAAAATAAGCTAAACGTATTTACTGTAGCAATATTTTATTAATTTGGTCCAATTTTGTTTGGTAACAAATCTGTAAAAATATCTTATCTCACTTTTTACTTTTACGTCACACTTAAGCGCTAGCCCCTGCTCTAAGTTATATCCTCTTAACTAAACTGAAGTTTTTGAGTTGGTTAAGTAATGCATTGAGTACAGAAAATAATTTATTTCAGAAGTGAATTAGCTTTTATTAATTGTGCATGTTTAAATAGTATTTAAGTACATAAGTGTTGAGGAACCGAGTAAATGTATTAGCGAGTTTACCAGTATTTCGGTAAGAATTTACATACATCTACTAATAAGTCACAAACTTCTGTGGGGGTTTTCAGGACTTTGTGAAACTTTTGTAACAAGATTACAAAGTGCTTTGAAAGGTATGGAGAAAAACACAAAGAATGTGAAGTCACTAACATTATATATTTAAAATAAAATAACAGTGTTGGTTTAGTTAAAGTTAATCATACTACCACTTAAAATAGGGAGCATGGAAAAAAAGTTTTATTGGCTTATTCAAATTCACCAGTTCGTAGCTTTCAAATCTAATTAATGCAAATATTTGTTTGCTCTAAGATTTTTTTTACAAGCTTTTGACCATCTTGGTATACTAGAGATTTTAACTTGTTAATTTAAGTGTCGTTATTGCCATCTCTCTAAGGGAGCAAAAGAAGCAAATGAGTTTGTTCTTGGAATATACTTATAGAGATTAATAACTAACTATAGGATTCCAGCAATTCCTTGTAAGCCTATATGTGTTAAAAACAGTTAAAAGCTAACATAATTTCAAACTGCCAGTGTTTTGATAGTGTACTACTTGCTTGCAGGTAAGTGCTATTATAATAGTTGTAGAATTTTTTTTTATTGTCCTGATGCATTCTTCAATTCATAATGTTTGAAAATAATTAGAACTAAAAGCACAAATGTTATATAAAATGAATGGACCAGATTAATAAATATACGTTAAAACAAAAGAATAATTCACAGTTAAAATTATAAACACAAATTTGTCGTCAATATCATGAAATTTAAATAGTCAAAACTTAATTAAAATGTTTATAAAGTTTAAAAGGCTATTCAAGACATATAACATTTAAGAAAATTGAAATTATAATTTTTAAAAGGTTTATTAAAATTTGAAAAATCAATAGATTAAATATTACTGTTACAACACTGTATTTTTCAAGGCTGATGATGGTACGAAATGTCGAAAATATCGAAAATATCGAAAATATCGAAATAGGTGTTTACTGGAGAAATATTGGATTTCTTTTGACAAAAAATATTTGAACTATTTTGACCAAAAAAAAGTTTCGATAAAAATCTGCAAAATCACTGCCCTTTTCTCGCTTCTCCTACACCCTAAACTTAATAATATGATGTATTCTAAGTGTGTGTGTGTGTGTGTGTGTGTGTATGTGATAAAAACCTTATTATAGATCAGGATGGCTTAACTTTTAATCTGTGAGTAAATCTATCTGCTAGGAGGAAATATCTTTGTTAATAAGGTTATCGTGACTTGATTTATTCCATACTAATTACTACGTAGTACATTCTATCTTATTGTTGTTGGTCGTACGCACACAGGACCTAAAAAAACACATACGGTGCTATTCCAAATCATTCGCCCACTTGACTGGCCGAATACCAACTCTAGTATGACATCCAACACGGATACTAAACACTTGCTGGATTCCATTCATGTCGTGTGGTTAGTCAGGCCTCAGTTGGTCTGCGTTCTAAACATTAGCAACACTTTATATCACGTGACGCCGAGCATAGCTCCAATGTTTGGATACAGGACGTTACAATATATCCTACATCATCTATAATACCATTTCATCAACATGGTCCATTATCTTAATTTAATTAGAACAATATTTTCTAAAGTAAATCAATCTTAAATCACCCCATGCTAATGGAGATTAAACTAAGTGGATTAAAATTAACTTTATTTATTTGGGGCATTTTAACATGCACTTTATGGACCGAATGATTATATTATCACACGATTTATAAATCAGAAACAGGACTTGCTTTGGTGGTTGCATGCCCTAAGGCATAAATCTCGTAAAGGGTTCGGCCAGACTGACAAGCTTGCGAGCGAGCGCGTGATTAGCAGATAGCTCTCGTTAGTTGTTGACGAGGCGGCTCCGAATCTTGGCTGAGTGAACTGAGGGGGGTTTTAACAAGGGATTTATTGTTGTGGTTTTCTCATCCTCTCTCTACGCTAGTGGTAATTCTTATTTGTAAAAGCCTACTTTGATAATATTGAGGTATTTTAACATATCAGTTTTACATATATATATATAC
>CABFWB010002060.1:0-25475 GCA_902151455.1 Timema bartmani | reverse complement strand
ACAGGTCACCTAAATTAATATTATACTATAAATTGCACAATTCAGATGTTTACAATCCTTTTTAGTCGAATCGACGTTACGCAGAGGCGTAACTAGGCACTAACGGGCCCGTGGCAAAACTCTCAAAGTGGGCCTCCTTCCAATAAAATAAAGCCTCCCTCACCTCCCCCCCCCCAAATCCTAATTGTAATTGTAGATTATAATAAATTACATTAGCATTTATTATTGGAATTCTTTTTTAAATTTCCTAATATATGCCTACATTTGTCTAGTAAAATTGTTACTGAAAAGAGGAAACTAACAATATAATGTAAAAAATATTGATTAAATTGAGTTAGACTATATTAATATATATTGTAAACAAAACTATAAATAATATAAACCATTTAAGATCCTATTCAAACATCGACATCTTTCTTCTTGCTTTGATCTCTATGAAATTATATATAATTTCTTCAAAGTTTTTTTTGTTTTGAGGTTTACTTATATCTTTTTAAATGTTAATTTTACAGAAAAACATGTACAGAGTTTTTTGTAGAGCATGGAATTGTGCAAAATATAGTGACTATTGTGTAATTTTTAAAAATTGAATAATACATTTTTTAAGAAACCAAAACAACAATTTCATCTCTTACCCTATTAATTTTGGGTGGGTGGGCCTGCGTGATGGGCCCCTTTTTGGTCGCGGGCCTGCGGAATTTTGTCACCTACGCCACAGTATAGTTACGCCACTGACGCGACGAGGCCCAATCCCACAATCTCTCACATAAAAAAGTGTCAAATCCACCAACTCCCCTTAACGCCAGATTATTGACCACTTAACTAAATGGGTAGGGATCTGCAAGTGTAAAGAGGATGAGAAAACCGAAGTGGAGGGATTTGAGCGAGTCAAGCTGACTAGGTGATGTTAAAAGTTCGAAGAGCAGAGCTTGAAGGGATGGGAACTGACTAACTAATGTTAAAAGTTCGAAGAGGAGGGAGAGTTTTGAACGGATGCGAGCTAACGAGTCTACTACATCGGGCGAAAGAGACGCTGCAGCATCCTCGCCGTCCTTCTCGTACGACGGCCTGATTGATAGGATTAGCTCCTGGCTCCCCCTGTGACGCTGCAACCGGCTTCAACGACAAGGGCAATTACACGACACACATAGCGTCACGGACTAACTGTTGCTTGCTCTTCGCTAGGCGACACGGTGAGAATCCACCTACGATATTTATAAAACCTTCAAATATGTGTGGTCTGACGTTTTAGCTTAGAGGGTCGAGCGCTTTATCATTGGCATGAGCCGTTAATATTTTTTAAATTTATATCTTGATATTATGATTAATTAATTATATACTTCTAATGGCCTGCACAATCAATAACTTGTTAAGTTACCAAAGGTTTTATTCAAGGGACGTCAATTAGTTAAATGCATCACTTATGACCCGGGTATATCCCTTTTCTATTAATTAAATATAGTATTTGAAAAATATACTTTCTATATAAACGAGCATAATTCAATTATAACCATCAAAAAATAAATCAGAGTAAATTGTATATGTGTGTTTATATAAAGTAAATCTTCTCTATTTTGTAGTTGTTGGCTTGACATTTAGATGTTCTCTACCATGAAATGTTCTCTAAATTATCTAGTAGCTAGAAAAGTCCAGAGAAACGACATTAAAAAATTTATAGTAGAGTTAATATACATCACCCGTTAAAATCTTGTGGTTTTTTTTTTGTAAGGAACGTCGCTTGGTGCAAAGAATAGAAAATTAAAGGGACTGCATAGGTAGCTATGATATCACCAGTAAGAGGTTAAATATTGACAAAACCTTTAACAGTTAACGAGTTTGGTATATTCTTGAATACACATAAAATTATTTTGCAGGACCCTATACAAATATGAATTCGTAAACACAGTTCAAAAGTTTAAAATTTTCACTCTGAAAAGCCCAAAAATCTACATATTTTGGTTGATCATCAAGATTTAAATGCCCGGGAAACGAAATTTAGCTGGTATAGGAGGATTGAATGGATATTTGTGAGTCTAATGATGTTTTTAATAGGGGGAGGGGGGCTCATAACACAAATTGTATTGTAGTTTGTATTTCCCTCCTCTGTTTGTTCTCAAACTGCCGGACAGCTTAACCTAGGAACGATATAAGCCCAATTTGTTTCTGGTATTTACGAATATTTGTTCGACAATTCTAGCGCCTTTACATCGAGAAGTCAAGATTGGAAGATTAACTATCCCTTTATTTTAGTACGATTGGACATTTGAAGCATATTCTAGAAAATTCAAAAGCATATTTTTTGTGATCAAAATTGATAACATCCACCAAAAGTGACAGCCGTATGCTTATGGTGTATACCTTTACAGAGATGTTCCAAGGTGCAACTAAATGAGCCTGACATTTAGTCCTCGTGTCCACCGATGAGGGTTGAATCCCTATTAAAATAACCCTCTACCATTATATGTTTTAAAAAACAACATTTGAAAAAACCCCGCAAAGTCTATGTAATCTATTCTTGGGACATTGCAAATAAAGTATTGCAATTCATAGATGTCGTTTTGAATTTGATAATTATTTTCAAACAGAGGAAAATATTGTTCCTTTTCAAAAGGACAACCTGTTCAAAGAGTGAAATTTTACCATTAGGTAAAATGTCAAAGCGATACATTCAAAATAAAACATTCACGAAGCTTATTCACAGATACATTTTTTTTAAAGTAATTTTTTTTTAGAATTTGGAGTTGACAATAGCATGCTATACTTGTTCGTATTCGAAATATTTTTTACTTCAACATTGCACTTCATAGGAGAGAGTAAACATTTTAGGTTGATTGCATTTTGAAAACAACGCGGTAATAACGCACAATCATGATAATGGTGTGTTTCTAACAACCCGCCTCCGGCCAAAAAGTACAACCGTATTGTAAAGTTAGCGGCTAGGGTTCATAACAGGGGTTGCTGGTACAGTAATGTAGAGTGGCTGGGGTTGTTTTCACCCTTCTGACGGGAATTTCATAAGGCACAGGCTGGGAACTTCGCTGGAAACTTTATAAGCCCTATTGCTTCGTCTCGAAAATGGCTCTTTTATAGTTCCAAGCAAACAAACTAACTTCAGGTGTAATGGGACCTTCACAATATTTGCGTAACTTTGGTTCTCGGTCATGTCATAATAAATAAAGTGGTAACTAGGTGTAAGTGTTTACGCATAAAGAATAGCAACAAACATTTCAGAAAGAAGTCAAATGATGAAACTATATACATAAGTTTGAAAACCAATCATACCTAAATGAATATTTTTACTCAAACTCATATTGGAAAATGACTTATGGAAATTGACATTGAAAGCTCTATCTTTGTACGTAAATGCTCCTAGTTTTATTTTTAAAGCATACTTGAACTAGGTTTTTTAATCATAGACATATAAACCAATATTAATTTAAAAACTAATTAAATTTTCACGAGAATATTAAAACACAAAAATATGTTGTTGTTTTTTAAACTAAGCACGGAAAAGAAGTTTCTTCCCTAAAATTTTGAACAGTGATAAAATACCAGAGAAATCATTCAATCCAATATAACATGGAACTACATACTACAATATGGGCCTATACAAATAGCTGAAAGGGGCCCGTTGTTTAGACCAGTGCCCCGCAAATTGTGTGCCGTGTGGCCCTTGTACAGAGCTCCCCACGCATCGCTGTTCGATAAGAACACGGCAGACGTTGGTACGAGTGGCAGCCGTGCGTTGGACACTTTTCTTACTTACTTGAACCTATTGATATTTTAAATACGTCTGACAAAAAATAAAAAGCTTTCCAAGAAACCAGAGCTATGGTATACCCAAACTACTAATAGTTTGAACGAAACGTTTCAAAATATTAAAGAAGTGGACACAGATAAATAAATAGCTTCAATCTCTACTCATAGAACATTTGAAGTTACTTCAGGTAAAAAATTAGTCTGTATCTTCCTCTTTTTGATTTACCGTACAACCGTTACACTGCCGTGGAGAGTACCCAAAACCAAACATTGTGCCTCAAAGCAATTAAGCTTGTTGAATGTACCGTGAACTTAAAAAGTTTGCGGAACACTGGTTTAGGCCATAGCCCCAAAAGGGTTATGCAACTGTTGAAGTTTAGGACACACTTATCTGTTTCATATTGTATTCTTCTCTGAGAAAGCTTAGTGAGGGGTAACTCACCCTTAGCGACAGGCGAAATGGCGAGTATGTTGGTAAGGGCGGCGCCTGTACCGTGTCCCATCAGGGTGATACGATCAGGGTCTCCGTCGAAGGCCGGAAGATTCTCTCTGAGCCAATGAAGACCGGCCACAAGGTCCATCAGGCCGAAATTACCCTGGGCGCTGCCCTTAGCGCCCGTCTTCAGGAAACCTGCGGGCAAAGGACGAGATAAAAGCGTTCAGGAAACCTGTGGGCAAGAAACGATATACAAGCGTTCAGGAAATCTGCGGGCAAAGAACGAGATACAAGCGCTCAGGAAACCTGCGGGCAAATAACGAGATACAAGCGTTCAGGAAACCTGCGGGCAAAGAACGAGATACAAGCGTTCAGGAAACCTGCGGGCAAAGAACGAGATACAAGCATTTAGGAAATGTAAGTAGATGTTGTATAGGACGTACCTTGTACCCATGGTCACCACATATGAATCAGAGACATGGACATTGAGTGTAAGAGATATTAAGAAAGTGGAGGTCACGGGAATGAAGTTTGTGAGGAGCATGTTAGCTGTCACGAGGAGAAACAGGATTAGGAATCAAGTCTGGGCAAGAGTTGTAGTACAGGGAGTACACGAGATAGTAGAGAGCAATATTGATGCTATATGGTCGTTTAATGAGGATTTAAATAAAATAATGTCGAAGAGAGTTATGGGGTTGAAGTATGTAGGAAAAATACCGCAAGGGAGACTAAGAAAGAGATGAGATGGGCAAATAACAATAAGTGTGGGAGTGAGAGGAGAAGAATGGAAGCAAATAAATAATGAGAGTGAGGGAAGAAGAATGAAATCAATTAAAGAAGGAAGACTGACGTAAGGAAAGAGGAAGATGGAGGAATTTTACTAAACTGACCGTTCACAGGCTGAGAACAGTTAATGATGATGAAGCGTTCAGAAATATTGATTGTTAATAAGTACTCACGAGTCACTGTTTACACGTTCATTCTAATGGCCATTATGTAATGAACAGTAGAACACCAGTTAATCTAATTCAATAATAAGATACACATATTAGAGGTGTGTATACGACCGTAAGGTTGGTCCTGATGTGCTATCACATCCATCCAGAGCAGCGCTTACTAGGTATTTCAGCCGGTTAGTGATGTTCATCCTCTTTATCTGGGAGAAAGCACATGCTCTAGGAAGATCGTTACAGCATAACCGACCAGACAAATTGGGAATAAAAGAATGTTTATTAGTCCAGGACCAGGATTTTGATGATTTAATGATCAGAAGTTTATTCAAACAATGAGCTAAAAATATATTAAATACAAAAAAGTGTCAACATTTTCTTATAAATTAGACTTAATTGTCTTGCCCTTACAGTAAACACCACCTAATTTTATGTATTAACTTTAGTTGGGGCTGTGTTGTAAGTTTAAAACTATGCTTTTTCTGGTAAACATGAACATTTAACTAAGGGTCTGTGGGTATTAGAACTACTGACAGAAAAATCTACATATAAATTTTTTTAAATCTGACAGACCAGCCAATACAATGATCACTTAAGCTTCTTATGCTGTTTTTAATAACATCGGAAATAGGATAAAACGTGAAACAGTTCCAAGGCTGCAGAAACTTCTGAAATAAATCAGATTATCGAAAATACATTGTAGTCCTGGAAAGGCGTATTTCACATTCTGTATTTTAACGTTTGTTATTTGAATTACTTTTCACTTAAATGACAAGAAAACTGATTAAATAATTGTTTCATATTAATGATATTATTTACTAAACAAATATCGACATATTTGATAGTTTTACTAACTAAATTAGTAATATATGTCACTTTAATTTATGTTTTCCATCTATTAAAGGAATACAGCGAACGTTTC
Source organism: Timema bartmani (assembly GCA_902151455.1). NCBI lineage: Eukaryota > Metazoa > Arthropoda > Insecta > Phasmatodea > Timematidae > Timema > Timema bartmani. The sequence continues at coordinate 19,408 of CABFWB010002060.1, read as the reverse complement.
TGTTCTGCCTGTGTGTTTTTGTTAAATAATTTAAGCTAGTTTATTAATTTGACATATTTTAAACATCCATGCATGTTCACCAGGACACATCCGGGATTTGTATTAATATTTTATCTTAACACAGTACCACCTAATAAACATAGCTTATATTTACATTTAAATTAAAAAATATTTAAAAAAAATTACATCTGGACACAAGAATCGAACTCCGGTGTCGTAGACTTATTTTTAAATTGTATTTAATTTAATTATACAATGCATACAGTGATGGCTAAAGTTAGTTTCCAACTTCATAATTACCCGCTCCGGTGGCCGCGTGGTCTAACGCGCTACTCTCGTGTTGGACTAGACTCTCGATAACGGGAAGATTGAGGTTCGATCCCGGTTGGGTGCACTGAGGGTTGTTTCCCTAATTTTTTCCACTTTCCTTCCACGCAAATGCGGGTACACTTCCTTTCAATTAAGCCTTCATAATCCCTAAACCATTAGTGTAATTAGTACATAGCCGTATAACCCAAATGGGTAGTGAGATTTGATGCCAAAAATAAAATAAAAAAATTTCATAATATATCTTGTCTTAACTTGACCAAAACAAGCTATCATGAAAATGATTTTATCGAACTCTTTTTGCTGACTTTATAATATACTCGTATACTATTTAATAGTAAGAATGGCAATGCCCGAGGGCTCTCAAGTATATTTTAGACCCTGGTTTGGTTAATCTGATAATCATGCTCGCATCTTGACTAAGGAAGGATAAATCTAGAGCCCCTTTTCATCAAGTATAGCCTATTAGCTCCAGAAATATACTTAAAAAGTCATTGAAAATGAGCTAAAATCAAATTTTCACACATTTTTTTTCTGTCAATAAAACTCAATCCAAGGAAAAAGGACCTTATTGAAATATTTTGACTTTATTTTGGCGTGAAGCATATTCTGAAATAAGGCAGCGTAGAATAATTAAATATTTTAAATATTACGTTACAGCCACTTTTTGCGCGGAAATTTACTCCTTACCGAGGCAGCCTCCTTAAGTGTCTGGCCAAAATACAATATTAATATCTTATTTAAGAATAATAAAACCGTTCTTTATGTGGATGTATTGAATACTAGCTTTGTAAACTGTATTAGTGAAATAGTTGTAAATATGAAACGGATATTAAATCAAGTAGACAGCAAACATAAGACCCGTTTCATTGGATGAATGATCTAAGGTGTTACTCTCATTGATATACTGATCTACTGAAGACAGGGAGATCGGGGATCTAATCCCGGTCGGGTCTACTAAGGATGGATTTCCTAAATGATTTCCCACTCTCCTCTCGGTAGATATAGGTAGATTACCTCTGAAATATTTCCTTCCTCATACCTACCCCATTAGAGTAATGATCATGTATGCGTATAGCCTGAACAGGTAGTAAGACGCGGGGAGGAAAAAAAAAAGTCATGTCTGAGAGAAGAAAAACTGAATTATAATATTTGTATATTGACAAGCTATGACCTAGCAATCTAAGACGTTACTTTTCTTCCCTTGATGGAGAAATGGGGGTTTGAATTATAGACGGTTGTATTGAAGGTGTTTTTCTGAAATGGTTTTTACAGTGGTTCTTCGAATCCTGTCTCCATGCGCTTATTCAAAACTACCCTCTAAATCGCTAACCCTTAAAATAAAACAATAATGGCCTTAGTATTAAAAGTAAGACTATAGTATAGTAACATTTGTATACATTTTTCTTTCAAGGTACTATGAATATTCTGTTATTTCTAACACTTTACATATATTTTCTAAATTGTAATATAATTGATTAGGGTTTATATGATTGATATCTAATTTACGTATATACTTTAACTAAGATATTGGGCTAAACACTGCTTTGTTGCGGTTATTCAAAGGATAAATAAACATATCATAGGCAAAACAATTTTTAATTTAATTTACCTTGTAAGACTGTAAGCTAACCTTGCTTGGTTCCACTATGGTAGAGTTTATGAAATAGTGTTCTAATGTAATCCAGCAAGATAATACTGTAAACATTAAGGGTAAACGGAGTGTAGGCCTACCTACGTACTGTCGCCAGAGGAAAATATTAACATACAATAATTAATACTGAAAAGAAAGACATCCATTCATAGCTATTTGCCAATGGTAATTTGTGCTTTTAATGTATATACAAAATACTAATTAGTCGCAATTATGTATTTATATGAAAATCATTATCACCACTTTAATAGTATTAATATTTCCGTACAATTTTGACTAAGGTTCCCGCATTAGTCATGTATCCGTATTCGTCAGGCCAGGGGGGGTTGGGGCGGGGCATTCACTACCATTTCTATGCACAAGTGTGTGCCGCGCAATGGTCGCTGTACAAATGAAGTGGGGTTGCACGATACATAATTTATAGCGACCTCCGGTCTTGTAGCTGTGTCCTAGTATCCACCTTCTCTATCCCCCTCCTCCCTTTCACCTCTTACCCCCTGTTTCAACCAAACCGGGACCGTATTAAACATTTGTGTGGGTGGGGTGGGTGTTGGTGCAGAGGGTTTGGTACTCATCACCAACCAACATAACAGTGATGTTGGATGGCCTACTAGCTAAGCAGAAACGTCGTTAGGAAGGGATTGAAAATATAATCTATGTGAACAGTTCCAATGGGAATTACATGGAATCGTAAAATATTTAAAGAGGTTAAGGAAATAATAACAAGTTATACCTTAAAATGGTAATTCTGAGATATTAAATTTTTTTGCATTAAAAAAATCAATGTTTTATAATACTAGATAATTATTCTTTTACCCTAATTTGAGGCAAACTTTGAACTTACAAATATCATTACAAATATGTCTGTGGCTTCATGTAAGGAAGTATAGGAACACAATTAAAAATAAACTTTATTTATTTTGATAGATTTTTCATATGTTAGCTAACATGTACAAATTTGTTGTAGACACACTAATACACCAAAGAGACATGTACAGTACATCCATAGAAACCCTTCTGGGTTCTCGTGCAATATAATTCCTCTTAAATCCAGTGTTAAAGGCACAATTTGTACATTATAGTTAAATATATAATATTTATTATTAAAGCGGGGGTTCCTACGCCCCACTTACCCCCTACCCACCCCAGTGCTCATAACTTAATATGTAGAAAAGTGACATCCACTCCCTCTAGCCTCTGTTATCGTTACTGTGGCATGGCCTATTATTGACACAAACTCTTTAATTCATACCTTAAAATGTCATTAAATAATTTAAACATGTTCACAAATTGTAATATTTATGTTAACAGTTTATCTGGTAGCTTTAATATCAAATCGAAATGTGTTTTTGAAGTTGGGCGCGTCTAAGTTTTTGAGATTATGTGGCTCTAAAATAAAACTAATTCGATGAAAATAAAAAGATCGAGGGATTTAATACATTTTCAAAGTTTGGTCACTATTGTGCTATAGTGGCCACGATGGGAACTATTTATAGGCTGATATTTGGGTGATCGTTATTGTGCTAGGTTCAGGGTTGAAGGGTCGGTTTCAATCATTGACAGGTTGTGTTAGGGGATGGTTTTCCCCCTCACAGTTGGTTTTTACATTATATATGTAGGCGGATGCTGGTGCATGTACTCAAACACATTTCATTCTGATCCTCTCTCTCTAGAGGAGATAAGTGGGGTCCAAATGCTGCCCGCGTTCACTGAAAATGTGTCTTTCACAGTATTCTGTAGGAGAATTAAAGGGAAGCCCTCAGTGGCAGACGTGAAAATGTTAATTATTCAAATTAAAATATGTATTTAAAAATGTCAAGATTGCATTTTATCATGCATGTATTTGATTAGTAAAAATATGTAAAAATTTATATTTATATTGCGAAGATGTTTGTAAAAGTGTTTGTGCTTGCATATTTCATTAACATTTTTGGGAAATTAGTAAACTTTTTTGGGGGGGAGTAGAATTTGAAAGATTCTAAGAACCAAAAATACAAATTATAAATAGGCGTTGAAAGTAATAATTGTTTATTAAGTATTTTTGTAGGCCTATATTAAGCTGATGGATTACTAAATATGTCTTCGGCCCGCTGTACAAGCTGATATTCAGATTTGGTCCTTGGGATTAAAAACGTTGGACCCCCCAAGATTAGATAGGTTATGTCACTAAAAAAAACAATTCGGTGAAAGCATGCTCAAAGGCGTCATCCTCTTAGTAGACTAGACTGCTGATGACAGGGAGATTGAGATTAGAATCTTGGTCGAGTGTACTGAGAATGGTTTTTCCTAAATGGTTTTCCACTCTCCCTCCTCACAAATGTGGGTAAATTTCCTATAAATATGACCTTTCACACCCTTAAAACCATTAGCGTAATCAGTACATAAGCGTATAACTCAAACGGGTAGTAGTAGGACGTGGTGCTAAAACAAATTCTAGAAATGATATAAATTTTTTAGAAATGGGAATCTAAAAATTCTTCAAAACACATTCGGCAACTCTGAGTTACCTATTATAATTTTCCGATTATATATCTTTGATCCTGTCGGGAATCATACCGGGAGTCATTAGATAAATATGATGACGCACTACCGACTGATTTATGGCGTAAGAATGGCTTATATTGATTTAAAATAGGTCAGTTTAGTTAATTTCACAAAGTTGTCATTTAATTGACTGTCGGTGGATACTCTTTGAAGTTCTATTGATTAGAGTTTACGTATTTGTTCGTTGTTAGCTACACTTAATTTCTAATTGGATTGCAATATTACATTTGTGAGGTTATAGTAGAATTTATTTTCATGGAAGTGTAATCATAGGTTAATACTATGGTAGTGTAATAATGTAGTATATTTCTATTTGTGATGCTTTTAAAATAATTATTATTCCACCTCACTAAACAAAAAGGTTTATTGTGTTCTTTTATTTATTATTAAACAAGTTAAGTACTTTATTATTCAAAGTCAATTTTGGGTTCCTTTTATTTAATTTTGCAAATATATTTAATTCAATTTATTAACAAGTACTGTCCCCTGCTCTAAGTGGTAAGGTTGTTGATCACAAGACTAGAGGGCCTTGGTTTGACTCTAGATACAATTTCGACATGTGAACCAACTAGCAAAAGTATCTGGGTTCTAAGATTGGGTGTCTAGTACTAGGTTTTACTAATTACTTACTTACTCTATGGGATTAGGAACTCGAAAATTCACTACCGCACTTACTAAAGCACGCCACCTACCCCTATCTTGAGCTAATTATAACCAGTCTATCTCATTACACCTCCTATCTCTTTCATGTCTATCCAAATTTTATTCTACCATCTGCTTCTGGGTCTTTCCAGTGGTCTTTTCCCATTGGGCCTGCCATTCAATACCTTGAACATTGCTCTAGATACTCCCATTCGCGCTGCATGACCTACCCACCGTAACCTGCGAGATTTCACTACTCTAACAAAGTCTGGTGATTAGTACAGGGTATGCACCTCATCATTGTGTAACCTCCTCCACTCACCCCTATCTTCATCAATTTTTGGACCAAATATCTTCATAAGCACTTTGTTTTCAAACACCCTAAATTTATTTTCGTCATTTAAGGTTTTACTGTCCTAAGCTAAATTTGTTTTAATACGTGTGCTGATGAATGTGTTTCTAGAAAGTGCAGATTAAGTATAAAAATTAATAAAATAATATAAATGGTGTGTCTTAGGTTTTCCCATTTTCTCAGGAGGAGCAATTCACTATTTTGTAATTATTTGTTGCATCGTGTATTACTAACCATCCGAGATACTCGCATTTAATATAATGGTATAGGAATGAAGACGGTAGTATTTCAAAGTAAACGTAACTAAATGTGCTTTAAGGGAGAGTGGGAATCAATTTAGGGTAATCTACCCTCATTACATCTAACCGGGATTTGAACACTGACCTTCCAATCACCAGAAAAATAAACTTGACTACTTTGTCCACTGGCCCACCAATTCGGGTTCAATTCCAATTGTGGAATATTTGGTACAATCACAATTGTTTCTCTTTTTTTTTCTAACTTTCTCATATTTAGGTAAGGGGTATCTCTTCTTACTGTCGTTTGCTGAAGTATTCACATTTGGTCAAAATTTTTCATTCTTGTTATTTGATAAATTATTCACATGTGGGCAAAGTTTTTCTTTTTAGTTGTTGTTTGCTAAGCTATTCACCTTGGGGCAAAGTTCTTCTTTCTTGTGGTTTTTTGCTAAATTATTCATCTCTGGGCAAGAGTTTTATTTTTCTTATTGTTGTTGTTGTTGTTGTTGGCTAAACTGTTCATATTTGTGCAAAATTTTACCGTCTTGTTATTTGATAAACTGTCCACATTTGGGCGAGGGTCTCTCTTCTTGTTGTTTGCTAAACCGCTCCCATTTGGGCTAGATTTCTGTGTCATCATTTCTCTTTTAAAGAGGCTCAAAGTTTCACCCGTCTTGAAGCGATGGCCTATCACTGGAATATATACACATAACGATGCGTGCTTGCGCAAATGTTGCCTCAGTTTGTTTGCCAGACGTACGTCTACAAATAAAAATAAATGTTTCCGCTGTAAATAGCAATATTTTGTATTTGAAAAAAAAATTGGCCATTAAAATTGGAGCAGTTATTGTTGCGGTAGCACCGATAGGTTCTAGAAAAGTTGTCGCAAAGTTCTTGTCGAAGGAATCACTAACGTGACATTGTTTACCATGATGTGAACGTGGCCTTAAAACGAACGCCCTTATGCTTTACCTCCGGGCGAATATAAAGTGGAATCTCGTTTCAAGTGAAAAGTCGGCGTCAGCACAGAGAAACAACTTTAATGAAGGCCACGAATGGAGGAAAAGAGAGAAAGAAAGGAGAGACAGGGTGAAAGTAAATAAGAAATAGTGGAAGAAACGGTAGATAAATTATCTCTGGAAAAATTGGACTAAAACTTGTTGGAAGTTCTACTAACAGGAAAAGGCTGTAGACCATCTCATCATGTTAAGAGAGAAACTTTCAAAAAGGTGAGGGACAAAAATTCAGTAACAAGAATACGGTTTGTATTAGTTGAAGGGGGGAAAGACTCGACTTTTAGAGAACATAGTTTAATTTTACGTTTGCTTTTCTCAAAACTTTATTAGCCAAAATGTTATGTCTTGAGAGAATTCTTAGGAAATAGGGAAGATGATGACATCTTTGTTTTAACAGTATAATCGAATATTAATTATTTATATTTTTTTAAATTATATTTGTTTTGAAAACACTTTATGGTGTACCAGCTTTTAAATTTAACTTGATTTAAAAGAGTTTGATTCATGTTTGTGCGCATGTCTTACTACCCATTTGGCCTATCCAAATTTGAATTACAGTATAACAGGCTAGATATGATAGAGGTATAATTTAGAAGAAAGTTAACCGCATCTGTGCAAAGGTGGAGTAGACAGCCATTTAGAAAAAGCCACCTTCAGTACACCACACCATAGCCCGTGTGTGCACCAATGTGTATCTCTCATCAAATATAAGATAGTGGGCTAGTTCTAATTTCATTGAGTAAGTTCAGTCACGCAATCTAAGGAGTCAGGCTCGCAACAGACCGAATTGGTGGTGACGAGAAGGTTCAAATCTCGGTCAGGTGTTCTGTGGCATGAGATTTATTGGTATAGTTTTTCCATCTGTTCTCAAAGCTAATGATGACACACTTCCTCCCAAAAGTCCTCCCCATCCATAGCGAATATATTAAATTAAGTTTTAGTAAATTCCGACACGTTATCACTTTTTGATGTAAACTATGTCCCATAATTAATTATTGGTCGTGATGTAGAATCCTTCCAATCATTATAAACTCTGGTGTAAATTCCTCCCCATTATTATAAGCTCTTACATAACTTCCGTCTCATAGTTATAAGCTCTGATGTGAATTCCATTCCATCACTATAAGCTTTGATGTAAATTCCATCCTGTTATTACAAGCTCTGATATAAATTCCATCCTGTAATTATAATCTTATATGTAAATTCCGTCCCTTATCCTCTCTTAGCTAATGAATAATGAATGTATTAAATGTTTGCAAATTAAATATAATAATGAAAACAGCTTCGTTACATTTCAAACATTTATTTCAACACTTCACACTTCTAGACTCGAGTAGAGAGGTCAAACCTACAAAAAATAATAATTTAAATAACATAGTGCAGAAACGATTCTTTCTCTTGTTTGTATAGTTTTTTAATAAGTGTTTGATACCGAGTCATGATTTGTTTATATAAACTTCAATCTCCTGAGAAACTTAATGTCCAAACGAACGCCCTAATTTCATTTAAGAAATAAAAAATATTTTAATGTCGTAATTAAATGTCCTATTGTAATATTTATACTTACCGATACAATTACACATGTAAGAATTTAAATGACACCTCTTGGACAAAATAAAACTTAGATATTTCTCTACAGTTATCCTCAGTCATTTTATCAGCCAATATTTTTCCCCCCATTGATGCCTTCAATTTATTTGGCGGGTTGTTTCATTGATGAATGTAAGTTTCGCTCTGTAAGTCTTTCAGCACTTCCACTATTATGTGAATTTTGGGGTGAGGTGTGTGTATACGAGACTGTACAGTTTTAAGGGTAAAGAAAAATTATTGAGGAAGCATGGTTAATCAATTTTAGAATATATTTTACTCCCACAGTTGTTATTAAATATTTCAGACCTGCGTAGCTACGCTAAAATAATATTGAAATATTTTTAGAATCAGTTTAATACGGGGCGGAATTTACACCGCCTTTGGATTGGACACATTTTTGGGAGGAACTGTCATCTGCACGAGGTCATAGAAGGAAAGGTTGAGGAAAAGAGGAGTTTATGAAGATGGGGGATTCAAATATTAAGATGACTTGAAGGAACTTAAGAAATTTCTAGGAGCTTAATAAGGATGCAAGAGGACAGGGCGCATTGGCAGTCTAAGTTGACTGACAAAAGTAATGGACCAGTCGTAAGACAGAACACTTAATATTAATATTAATAATAATAATAATAACAATAAAATAATAGTAATAGTAATATACCTACATCGGTGAGCACTTGACTAAACGTTAAGCTCATCTGGTTTTTCGGTGGGGGGGAAATTGAATTACGGTTTGAATTACGGCTATGTGTACTGAAGGTGATTTTAACCAAATTTTTTCTCACTCTATCTACATGCAAATACAAGTACGCATTCTCTAGATTATACCCTCCTCCTCTCGATCCTATTAGCGTAATTAAATGTGTAATGCTAAATCCCGGAAGGATACTAATATGTGGCGGAGAGAAAAGTTTTAATCATAGATGACAATAATAATCAGTACGCACTTTCCTTCGTTCAAGAACGGGTGAACAAGCCCCCTTCTCCAAGTCAAGTATGTCTTTCTAAGATTAAAGGATTAGTTCTTGTTTGGTGAGTAGGGAACTCACGTTTATACTACCCAAGTTTCTAGGACCTTAACTAACCACTAACGAGAGGACCACATCGTGTGGTTACTTTAGTTTCTAAAGTTGGTACCTTATCAACTTTGTCATTGTAAACAACTCGGCCAGTATGGAGAACAAGTTCGTGTGGTGTACACTTTGTGGGCCAGTTTGAGAAACGAATATTATTTTAGATTTGAAAAGCGATATTTTTTAACTGCGTGGTGATATAAAAGGTTTCTTCTGAAATTATACTTTTTTTAGCACCACGTATAACTACTAACCGTTCGGGTTATACGCCTATGTATTAATTACAATAATGTGTTAGAGTTGGGCAGGTTTAATTTAAAGGAAGGGCACCCGCATTTGCGTGGAGGGAGGGTGGAAAACCATTTAAGAAAAAACCTCCACACACCCAGCAGGGATTTTAAATCTGTCCTTTCAGTCATCGCCAAACCAGACAAAACGAGACTGACACATATACCCGCACGTCCCACTGGTGTGGGATATTTGCGGTCTAAATTAAAGGGTGAATATGATAAGCTTAATTTAGAGGAAGTGTACCCACATTAGCGTGAAGATTGTTGGTATAACTAGAATAAAATCAGACTCAGTGTCCGCAAGGTCTAACGCGCTACTCTCGCAGTAGACTAGATTGCCGATGACGGGGAAATAGAGGTTAGAATCTCGGTCGAGTGTACTAAGGGTGTTTTTTACTAAATTGTTTTCCACGCATGTGCGAGAACACTTCCTATATATATATATATGAAGTGTATATATATATATATATATAAACATATATATATAAACATATATATATATATATATATATATATATATATATAAACTTCCTAATCCCTAAAACCATTAGCGTAATTGGTACATAAATGTAAGCCTGAACAGGTAATAAGACGCGGTGCCAAACAAACTAAAATAAAAATCACACATGGTAAACTAGTCCCAGTGCACTTTGCTAGGATTCGAACCCTTACATTCCCACTAACGATGATCCAGTGTAATGTGAGTCCAACGTTTTATACCACTCAGCCACTGTTTAAAGTATTATTAATACTTATATATGTGGGTATCTACCCATATTTATTTAGTTATACACCCGCATCGGTGGGCACGCGGACTAAATATCAGGCTCATCTAGAATAATTTACGGGTGATGGGAAGAACGGCGCACGGATTTCAAGAGGGATTTACTGGGGGTGGTCTTTTATAAGTGGTTTTACCCTTTCCTCTATGTAAATGTGTTTACAATTTCTCTCAATTTTACCTTTTAACCAAAAATTCACTATAATTGTTAAATTCAAATAGCATAGTTGGTTAGTAAGACGCGGTGTGGAGAGTAATTTTTTAGTTATAGTTGGTATTAATACTAGATATCAAAAATGACAGTTGCAGATGATATGACTTGACGTATGGATATATGAACGTAGTTTTAATAACATTTGAAACCGTCGGATACTGTTCTTTCTGCCAGAACTATATTTCAGTCCAATTATCATAGGAAGTTATGACAGATATAAGAGTTACTATAACTACTTTCCACCTTTCCTGTACCTTCTTTCAAATATAACACAACTACTTTCACTTATACATACGTCAAGTCACTTTTGAAAAATATTATTAATACCTATAAAATAGCAATAACCATCAACATCATCGTGAGCAACGTCTCAGCCATTGGCTGGGTCTGTTTGGAACATAAGATTTTCCACCGCCTCCTTTTCTCCCACCACCTCTCTTCCTCCCACCACCTCTCTTCCTCCACCTTGGCCCAGTCCTATCCTCTCTCCTCCACACTCCTCCTTACTCCCTTCAGCCATCTTCCCCTTGGTCTTCCTCTCGGCCTCCTCCCCCCACCTCCATAACCAACATCCTCCTGGACATCCTTTCTTCTCACATGGCCATACCACCTTAGTCGTGCCTTCTATATCTTGTCCTGGACTGTCTCTTCCTTTACTATTCCTCTTTCTCTCATTTCCCTCTCCATTCCTCTCACATGATCATACCACCTTATTCGTGCCTTCTCTAACCTGTCCTGGACTGGCTCTTTCTTTACTATTCCTCTTACTCTCTCATTTCTCATCCTGTCATATTTTGTCACACCGATCCTGCTTCTCAGAAATCTCATTCACTCGCCTGCATTCTGCTCTTATCCTATTCCTTCACTAGCCAAGTTTCTGCAGCGTACGTCAATATTGGTAGGTAATAAGCAATGTAGATCACTCCCTTGCACTTCTCACATTTCTGAAAAATTCCCACTGCCTGCCTTCCTCTCTCACGTATTTTCTCTCCTGTTCATAACAATAATAATACAGTAAAATGTTATTAACAGTGATCACGAAAAAAAGTTTGTATTTTATAAATAGGTTCTTTGTCTGAAAATAGAAGAATTTACTAAACGTATACTACGTAATTCCAAGCATCATTTAATAATTGAAAAAAAAATCAAATATAAATAATTTTATTAAAACTGTAGTTAATCTTTCCTCCTTGCCGCAATGTTGCCTAACCTGTTTCTCTATCTTTCCTCTTTTCCCGCTCATCGCACTCTTGAAGGACGTCTTAGAAGGAGGAGGCGGCGCCTGTTCGTGGCCTCCATAATTCATCCTCAATCTGGCACAAAGCGTTATCTATGTACTCTCTACTTTCCGACTGATTACGTACATTCAAGACACAGCGGGAGGGGAAATACCTCATTCCCGTTCTGCGATCCAAGGGACATGAAAATGTTGCTCATTAGATCCACTACCAACTAAAAAAAAAATCTTAGGCAAAATGAAAATGTGATTTGAAAAGTTGGTAATAATATTTATATTTATTTTTCTTCAATATTCTCTAGTATCATGAATACATTTTTTTTAATGAAAATAGAATACATTTGAAATATTAATCAAGATTTATTGTGTATCTTCAAAAGAGTTCATCTTTTCTGGGAATTCGAAATGAACTTCATAAAATGTAATTTTAGAATAAAATTCGTATTTTAATGATATATATTTACAGATTCTTTGTTTATGTTCAAAGAAAACTAATTAAATTCTTTTGCTTATAAACGAATATTAAACATGTATGAACTCATTAAAATCTTTATTAAAGATATACACTTTTTTCATAATGTTTTGTTTTTAATTAGATACAACCAAATCTATAAAGGTGTTAATTTACTAAAGGTTGGAAAATAATTCTAATATTTGGATTTATGATATTGATTTTTACTTTCATCTGCTTGAAATGAAATATAACTTTAATGATTTGATAAGGGCAGGGGCTACTTACTAGTAAAGGGTGGCCACACAATATCAGAAATAAAATGATCTAACTTTAGCCCTTATTCAAAAATCCAAATTTCCCTTAAATCAATATACTTAATTTTTATAAACAATTATCTTTGACATGCACTCAAAGATAATTATTCAAAAGGTTTTATGAAAACCGTGTTGGAATAGGATATCACATTTCTTTTCCCCAAACCGCCAAATTTACCACTTTCCCGGATCGACTAAGAAAATATTGTCTAAAATTTCCCTAATTTTCTTAGCAGTTTTAAATTCCCTGAATTTTCAAGGTTTTCTATATTTATCTTCATTGTAGCCACTCCGTAGTGCAGAGTTTATATAAAATCTTCCAATACTTGAATTCACCTTACGTGTTACCACGTGGTCTAAGACGTCAGGTTCACAGTATATTGGGTAACCACTGAATGGAAGGTTGAGGTTCTAATATTGGTCGGATGTACTGTACCAAGGGGGGAAATTATTGTTATTTTTTCATCTTATTGCTCCGCGAATGCGGGAACATTTTCTCTAATTACTCTCCTCATCACTACCCAGAGTATTGAGCCGTAATATAAGGTACAAGTTTAAACGTTTGAACTAAAGTATGATAATGATTTTATAATTATATTTGATTGTTTCACCCTATATTTACAATCTTATTCATTATTGTAAACTTTCTATTCACAATTGTGTTAGTTAAATTATTTATTCGATATTATTATTAAGTTAATTTAAATATACCAAAATATTAATAATTATAATAATTGCACCGGTGATCACGTGGACAAAGACGTCAATCTAGTTTGATCTGGTTTGCTGATGACAGAGAATAAGGGATTACTGAGGTGTTTTTTTAACCTAAATGACTCCCTGCTTTATACAAATGCGGGTACATTTATTCTAAATTCAAGTTTAATCCATAACATAACTATTCTAAAAATGTGGATAGTAGAAACGGAGATTAAGATGTGGTGAAAAATTAACCAACTTTCAATAAGTGTATCTTTAAAGACTAGTTTTTAATAATAGTTTTGATTTTGTTCGAAAAGAAAAACTAAAACAAAACAAGGCAAAAATGAATAGTGTATCTAAAGATGTTTTTCTGCCAAACCCCATGTCAGACCGCCAGCAAATCGTGCCTCGGAAAACAGTAATAGGTCTACGTTACGAGGTAGTACTGTAACCTTCCCTAATTAGAGCATACAAATTTAATTAGGATCTCTGCCAAAAACTCACGAGAAATGGGAAATGTTAGATATAGACAGGGATAACGGCTCCACGGCTTAAGAGATAAATATGAGTAAAATTAACCAATTAGGAAATATCATGGATAAGTTGAGATGAGATATCTAAATTAAGAAATGTTGGAAGAAAGAATGCAATATTTAAAAAATGTAGACATAAAATTAATAAAATAAACTTAATTTTAGAACAAACATATCACCCGTTTCCTCGCAGTAAATTCATCACTGTTAGATGAGAAACTCCCAGTTTAACAATAATATCTAAAAAGATTGCAACTGATATTTAATTTTTGTTCAAGAAAGTGAAAAAAAATTAAACTCAAGACATTAATAAAATTTTACCGTCTTCGGTGACCGCAGGGTCTAAGCCGCTACCCTCGTAATAGACTAGACTGCCGATTACAGGGTAACGGGGTTCAAATCTCGGTCGGATGTACTGAAGATGGTTTTTCCGACAGGGTTTTCCTTTCTACCATCCCGCAAATGCTGGTACACTTCCTCAAAATATAGCCTATCCAATCACTGAGACCATTAGCGTAATTAGAACATAAGCGTACAACCCAAACGGGTAGTAAGACGCGGTGCTAAAAAAAAAAGGTGCCCTTTAAAAATAAAATATCCTAATATTAAATAACTAGTGATATTGCGAAAAAGTTATTCAATTCGTATATTTCTGACGCACGGTGTTTTCATTTTCCTTTTCTGGTTCTGGCATCAAACAAATCCAAGTTTTCCGTTCAGGATATCCAATCCAGTCTAGACTGAGACACATGCCCCATCTTCTCATAGTAATTATTTTATATTGTGATCTCTTCCAACAGGTTGAAAGTAGGATCCTGGATAAAGCACATTATTGGGTAGGCCTTACAAACAGACTTGTACTTTTCCCACGGGAATCTTACCCTCACACCTCAATCCGTTCTTTCTGCCCTTCGTCCGTCTGTCCGATTCCCCGGTACACTTTAAATCTGTCTGCTTTCTTACAAGAAGGTAAGGGGAGAAAAAAAAAGAGAAGAGGAAATGAAATCGATTCGGCTGAGCCAACGGACAACGAACCATCTCCAGTAAGAGACTTAACTTGGATTGTTACTTCCCCACACTCTCAAGAAACTTATTCCCTAAAAAACGAGATTCCTAGTTTCTCAAGCCTTCACTTCAGAATTGTATCTTTTGGAGTGGTATCTTGAGAAGATATTTGTTTCAAAATTGTGTTTTTTAACAACTCTTTTTTATTTACAAAGAAGTTTTAAGATTTCTACAACCTATATATTGTACTGTTTACTTTCAAAAAATATTTGGTCTCATCAAACTTCACAATTATTCTTTTAACTTGGCTTTAATATTTATACAGGCCTACATTTTGAAAAGTACCATCAAACTTCTACTTCTGAAGAAGCTAAGACATAATTAGAAACATTTATGCACCAGTAGTGTCAGAAGTATGCATATTATTTACTGAAGAGGAACTGGATGAGAAGAAGAATCTTTTGGTATTCTTTCTCTATTATAGTCGACCTCTGTGGTCTTGGGGTAAAGTGCTCGTCTTAGGACCCGATGTTCGTGGGTTTAAGCCCAGCCTAGGTCGACGGATTTTTCTTGAGTTATAAAAACCCGTAGGACAACTTCCTTAGAAGGGTTAGTAAAACCGTCAGTCCCATATCTATTGTGAAATGTAAAAGAACACTGGAAGTTGGAAGGTATGTAAAAATACATTTCCCGTCTAATTGGTAAGCCCTTTCGCTCTCGTTCATAGAAATTCCCTTGTGCTGATGTAATCAGTCTGTACATAAAGTGCACGTTAAATGCCTCAAATAGATTTATTTAAATATATATATTTGAGGTTAATGACTTGGACCACGGAGCAACCTGTACGAGTTGAATAGAAACAGGGTTGCTTTTACAGTATATAATTTGGGTTGATGAAGCATAATACAAATATTTTAACTATAAAACTGTTATAATATTTTAGAAAACATTCTAAAAATGGTTGAAAGTAAGGAGTGGTTATAATTAAAAGTTAAGACTTATATTCATTGCTCTAGAAATATACATAAATAACTTAATTTTATAAAATAACCCGTTACTAGGTTGGTAGATGTGTTAAGTGAAATTACAAGTCCAAAAAATATTATCAGGATTTACTTCAGGTGGAAAACTTATTGTCAGACATGAATATATAACATAAAATTAATCAACTTGACTAAATAACAAATTGATGAAAAGTCTAAAGATATAGTTTACACGTTAAAAAATTGTTGCTACAAAACTTATATATATACAATAAAGTATGAACAGAACAATGTTTTAGGTTCAGATATGTTATGAAGTAAAAAGTATAAAATTTAAGTTTAGAATTTAACATCTGCCAAGCGAATTGGAATGAAGTAATTAAGAGTTGTTATTACAAAGACTTTGAGAAATACTATATATTATGTACAAAACAAGGTTTTAAGTTCAAATATGTTATGAAATGTAAAGTAAAAAATTTGAAATTAGAGGTTAGTATCTGCTAAACGAATTTTAATGAAGTAATTAAGTGATGTGGAATAATCTAAGTCTTATCTGTTTCCTTGTCCTACTACTCCTTTATGGTACCATAAAAGAGTAATGCATTATTAATTTTATGTTAAATATTCATATCTGACAATGTGTTTTCCACCTGAAGTAAATCCTAATCATATTTATTTGGTCTTGCAATTTCACTTAACACATCTACCAACTTAGTAACTGGTTATTTTATAAAATTAAATTCTTTATATATATTTCTAGAGCAATATATCTAAGCCTTAACTTTTAATTTTTAAATATAAAACTGTTGACAAACAAACACATTGTATTGCTGATTATATAAAAGTTGTATACAAATTCACGCAATTAATCTTGAGAGAGCGATTCCTTTGAACAAAACAAGAAGAACATGTAGCACAATGAATGTCACCTGATGTTAGTTCACGAGAGAGTTCAGAGATGTGATACTCGAGAATGTTTGGACATTACTTAGTAAGTGTGTGGGTGGCCTCCTAGGTTACATGACCTCATATAGAGACACTTGAAACAAAATGGGTATGTAAATCCACCAAGGGGTATTGACAATCTCGTAGTGAAATTGCACGATGCTTGTACAATCGTCTCGACGCAGGCATGTTACGGGATATAATAATGCGGCACACTGTGGCTTGTCTTGATATACACGGTGGCCATTTTGAACACCTTCTGTAAGTATGAACGGCATTCTACGGCTAAGAGAAAAATCTATATGGATAAATTGATAATCCAATTTATGGTATTTGAAATTTCGATGAAAGGGTTGAACCGATTTTGACAAACAAATACTCAATTTAAATGTTTGGAATCCAGGTTGCAGCGAAAAAAGTATCTTCCCACGAAAACTCAATTTTCTTAGTGAACTTCCAGTTTTTCTGCTGTGTACACAGTGACTCAGTGGATCTTTTTTGTTTATATTACCATGTAAACCCTGAATAGTGTTTTTCTTTGGCTAACAATAACAACTCGGTTCTTTATTAGTAGTATGGCACAAGAAATAGAAAAATTATGGCAAAAATTCGTATATAACAATCAAAACAAATATAGTAGTTAAATATATATAATTTAGCTTGTTTATTCATTGTTTATTTTCTTCATTGTCTCTAAAAATTTTCTCTGCTCACAAAATGGCCAAAATAATAGTCACTCAACACATCTCATATAAATACACTTTGATTGAGGTAAATAATTTCCAAGACTGGGGAGAATTTTATTTTGTTATTTTTAATTCACATTTAAACCAACAAAATTTATCATGATTTGCATTATAAAGGTTAATAGTAAGTTTCACGAAAAGATTTTATTTCGTGTCAAACATAAACTTGATTTCATCTGTATATTCAATTATTATTATTTATATCAGCCTGGAAAGAATTAGATAAGACAATTTCAATGTAAGTTAAATCAAAGCATTCGCTGTTCAAGTCCCTATATATAGGCTAGATATTTTTACTTTGCATGTTATTCCTTTCAATACCTTGCCTGAAAATAGAGGGGGTGATTTTCATGATAGTTGAGGGTGTCAACTTTTTCTAAAACTAAGCATCAGAATTCCTTCATTATTTTACCTTTTTTGTCTTGTTTTGTTATAACTTATAAGTAATTTGAGATACGTAAATAAATTGTGGACATTTTTATAAACCTTGTTTAACTTTGAAACAAATGATGCAATGATGAAAATAAGTGTAAGTTGATTTTGTTTTATTANTTTTTTTTTTTTTATTGACAGCTAGCCATAAGCGATCACTGACTATAATAAGATATAGTGCTATTTTCATATAAAAACATTATCTGACAGATATAGGGATTTTCATTTATTTGTGGTCTCTAACTTGTACTTTCTGAATTGACTGATTATATCCGCACACGACTTATAAACTAACTTAAATCTATAACAGACACGGCAACCAGCCCCCAGTCATTAATTCATCCCCATATTTCACAAAATATAAAATTTTCAGCCATGCTGGTAATCGAAACTGGGACCCATATTTCAGAAGACAGATAAAATGCCGGATAGTACTGAGATACAAGTAAATAGATCTACTTTCAAGTAGACATACGTCCGGACATGTGATCTTCAGCTGTCGCATTTGATAGTTATTATCAATATCTTTGTTTATAAAATAACAATATAGTAAAATGTTATCAATTTTGACTGAAAAAAATATGTTTAGGTTTCTAAAAGGCCTTTCTTATGAAAATGGGTCTGTATGGGCTTGAAATTAGCCAAAAATGAGTCACACAGTTTCAATAAGAGATAAACGCGATAAGATTATGTCAAACACATAAACTGTTCGTTTTTTTTAGCGATGTTATTTTACAAACTCTCTCATAATTTGATCTTCAGTGACGTGAAGATTAATGGCATCTCCCCTCGGTTAACGAAATTTCTGGTGTGAATCCTGGCTGTTGGTTGGCCGGCAAGGACAACACAGTGTGGAGGACGGTAGCAATCGAAGGTGTCAGGGCTCACCCTGTCCGCTCAACACAATGTGAGCTGTGATTGATGAGTTCATTCATACCCTCCAACCCTCTTCCTCCCTCCCTACTCTCCTTATTATATAATATATCGTAGCCACAAAGCTATCGTCAAACTAAACAGAGCAGAATTTGTTGTACAAACATTGTGATAACAACTTGATAACAACTACACAGTTAGGAAAGTGGTCCCGATCAAGTTTAGGTAAGGTTTGAGGGGAAGGGGGGTGGGGAGACTGTTCATTTAATAATTAATAATTCACGATAGAAGACACATATAGTCGGTTCGTCATAGAAACAAGCTTATCTGTCAGTTAAACACGTTACTAATTCCACTCTCATGATGATATGACTACACTTTGTCAGATCACTTAAGTTGGCCCCCCCACCCCATCAAAATTAAAATTTAAATGTACCACCGTTTTGCACCTATTTTGCACCG
>CABFWB010002059.1:105187-125242 GCA_902151455.1 Timema bartmani | reverse complement strand
AAATTGCGCCTGTTCCTTTTAGTGAATAGGGATTTGGGCACATCTTTCAAACTTGCGCCGGCGCAACTATTTGCTCCCGTAAGTGAATTCAGGCCCAGAGCTATTATATTTGATAATTAAGGTTATAGCCGCATCTAAATATCATCTTCTTTATATTGAAAATTGACACTTGGACACGGGAATCGAACCAGGGACCATTGGCCTAGTGCGTCAATACTCTAACCACTGATCTATCCAGGAATCATCCCGTGCTCAGGGTAATTATTCACTCATATTTTAAGACAGAGTCTGTAACGGACGTGCGGAAATAATTTGACATTTAGATGCGGCTATAACAGTAACTAACAAATATAATAGCTAAGCTATTTAATTAATCATTAATGCACATTCTTACAATATTGTAACTGTACATTTGACAGCAAAAAGCCAACTACTGAGTCGAAGGTGGCTGCGTTATCTGACAGCCTGTGATCTTAATTGATCACAAATTTGTAGCCGACGAGTTCCGCACGTCCATCATAGGCTCTGCCTTAAAATATGAATAAAGAATGTCCCTGGGCACGGGACGATTCCTGGATAGCTCAGTGGTTTGAATATTGGCGTACTAAGCCAAATATCCCGGGTTCGATTCCCGTGTCCATGAGTAATTTTTCAATTTAAAGAGTATATTATCATGTAAGTTACGCCATAGTGGAAAAATGCAAGGTAGAATTGATAACTTTTGGAGTTTACATAAAAGCGTTAGGATAAACCTAGAGAACTTGGTTTGACCTCATAAAATAATGAATACGTTTATCGCTAATGTCCATCAGGTGTTGTATTCCGATATGTTCCTAAATCTATGATTGAGTATTTAGTTTTTGACCTTGAATAATTCGATTTAGACACCTCGAGAGTGTGTTTGTTAAATCTTAAAACAAATCAGAATTATTTATGGTAATAGAAGAACATTCGCATTTTGTTAGAGAAGTTTGTGTTTTTCTAACTTCAACAACACCTAAATTAGTTTTAATTAGAATTGTGCATTGAATAGTATTGTAAAAACATTTAATTATGTTTTACACTATCCCGAAATTTTTGTAGATCATTTATATAAAATTATTTCAACAAATCATCAAATACAACATCAAACATTTTTACAAAATTATTTAAGTTTTACAATAAAAAGTCCTCATAAACACGATAAAAGTTTTTTTTAAGAACGTGACTGAAAATAAATGGTAAGGTGCACCGCACAGACTTTCTAGCTCTTTAATCTTGAAATAAATTAATTTACTAAAAACTAGTAAGATTTGCGAAACGAAATAATACACATTGTTGCAGAAACACTCCACCAAAGATCATAAATTAACCAGAAATATAGCCAGAAACATTTTACCCATCTGGCTAAATCTTTGTATCTAGGGTTTTCATAAGGTTATCCAGAGGGGTTTGTGGAGTTATATATATAACCCTAAAATTAAGGGTAGTTTGCCGAAGGATAGAAAAAAAAAATCGATTTTCTCGAAATCCTCTATAACGATTTTGATTAAATTTTCTATCTAGTCATGATTTAACATTACAAACAAAATGACCATTTTTATTTTCCCAAATACTTTGAGGATACTTTACGTTAGCATAAATTTCAATGTTGATTATATTTCCGCATCTATTAAATATAATTATATATTATTCAAGTCTTTGAAAAATAAATTGATCGTTATTCTCTTTGGTGGACAGAAATTCCGCTTTTCTTATTGTTTATATTATGAAATGTTATTTCATTTATGATTTTTGGTGGAGTGTTTTTGCAACAGTTTATGTATTTTTTATCACAAATATTAGTTGTTTTTATTTTAAGGTAAAAGAAAGCGAGCGTATGTGCGGTTTACCTAACGTACCATTTATATATTTAAGGAGAATAAAAAAAACCGCAGGTCATGTTGCGGCGCCCGGTTCGAGCTGTGCTACCTGCCTGAATTTGGTGCTATCCGCGGATTGAAATGGGCTTTATCGGATCCCATAGGTCACTTTCTATGTTCAGAACTGTAAAAAGTGTTGGTGACCTGGTGGTCTAGAGGTAAGGTGTCAGTCTTTTGTGTTGAGGGATCCGGGGTTCAATCCTCAATCCCGGCACAGATTTATCTGATTTCCAAACCCTTCCTTCACCTCTGACAATATGTGTATTAATCACAATTTGTGAATGTGAGGAATGCCAGGCCTCCACCGTGGTTCGGATTCCACGTTAAACTGTAGGTCNCTGACAATATGTGTATTAATCACAATTTGTGAATGTGAGGAATGCCAGGCCTCCACCGTGGTTCGGATTCCACGTTAAACTGTAGGTCCTTCATTTCATCTCACAATCACCCTACCATTACACATTAGCGTAAGTGCGTATAACCCGAACGGGTAGTAAGACGCGGTGCTAATAATAATAATACAAAGTGTTCTTCCAAGGAGAATTCAACACCGTGTGAGCCAAGTACAATGACATCTTGACGGGGAACTATCTCATGAATAAATACAATGATTTTCAAAGTGACCAGTTCTGAATCATAGAATATTTTAAATAGGGAAAGGGGTCATTGAATTATAAAATAGAATTCCATTTGAAATGATGAGAGCCCAACTCGGTCGGCCACACGGATAGTGTGCCTGATTCCAGAGGCATAGCAAATTAAGCTTGGGTCGCCCCGCAAGATTTATTTTAGGGCCCCCTTTTCCAAGTTATCTAACACCTTAATAAATGATGTAAGACACAATTAATAATCCTAAATTATTACTAATTTAGTAATCACACCTTATAATGACTGTTTTAGCCTCGGTTTTGTGTTGGGAACGTCTGTCAGTCAGTCAGCTTGATTGCATGAAGGTAAAAAAAAAACTTCGCTATTTAAAACTGAATGAAATAATGCTATAGCTTAGTTATAATTTACAACACTTTATGATAAACATATTAAACTATTTAGGTAGTCAATAATCAGGACATAAGTTATTTGATTACAATTATTTCCACCAAATCTATAATAATTTAAAGTTCCCTTTCGCGGGCCCCGTTAAATTATAAGGCCCCCCACCCTCATTGCAGGCCCTACGGGCCTGGGTGTTATGCCTCTGCCTGATTCTGTGTCGGAAAAACCTATTTTAATTCGAAACTGGGGTCTTTGGAGGTTATTTTACCAACCATGTGGTTACTCACCCTCTCTCCAGTCGAATGATTATGACATGTCTCAACATACCAATCTATCTATTCTGTTTGTTTGGTTTGGAAACTGGACAGTCTATTTACGGGACTTTGCAACTCTACCCATCCGGGCTTCGCGCATATTTACTATTGGTTAGGTATGGGGACGGTATAATTTAAATTAAAAAAGGACCCACATTTGCATAGAGGTAGAGGGAAAACGCATTTAGGTAAAGAATAGATACCTCAGTAAGACAGCCGTAATTCAAGCCCCGACATCCCTGATGTGAGCAAACCAGAAAAGATGTGACACCTTTATCCACGCCAACCATTTCGAGTGGGTAGAAGGTTTCAGTCACTAAATAAGTATTGGCACTAAAATTAAAAGGCGGTAATTATTTGTCAATAATTAAGAAATACATTATTTTCCACAGATAAATAAAATATATAAAAATTAACAATCATTGGGGGGTAGGTGAGGGTGAATTTAAAACTACTCCTTAGGGGCCGTCCTTAAATTAAGTAAAGTATTTTGAGGGGGGAGGAATCAGTATTTTCTTATAAAGCGGAGGGGGGAGAGGGGGGGCTGAGTTTCAGAATTCATCTTACGTAAGATTTTTTTTAAATCAATGTTTATGGTAAGGCCAAATTAAAAAATATATTATTTTTTTGTCAGGAAATTCTGCGATGTTTCATTTTCATTCATTGAGTGACCCCACTTTAATAATTTATTTTCATTGTTTTATAGAAATTATTGAAGTATAGACTTAATATTTTGCCATTAGTACCAATCTTTATGTCTAAAATTAATTAAACAACTAAAATAATTTCATCTACCAAATCCATAAAAATTATGTAAGAGGTAGGAGGGGGAGGTGGGGGAAATCTTACGATCCCTTATCTGAGGGGATGAGGGGAGTCGAAAATCACGAGAGAAAAAAAAAACTCTACGGACTTTGAGGACGGCCCCTTACCTTGGACCGAAAGTGATGAGCAGCACTGTAGAAATGGTTTTATTGCCCTCGGTGACTCAAGTCACACCTGTGCCTCTACAGCCTCTATAAAGTAACCACATTCCACACTTGTGACAGATCCTCTTACTCTCGTGCGTCTCAAGGAGCCGCGAGTGCGCAGTACAAAGTTAGCAACAATTTTTATATCCCCCCTCGTTTGTAAAAAAAAACGCTTGATCTTTTGCGTTTCATTAAAATGAGTAGGCCTACATCCCTTCCACTTTAAAAAAATATCTTAGGTACTTTACTTGAACCTTCTAAACCGAGTGATTATATCAGCACACGACTTATAAATTAGGCGACCTGGTGGTCTAGGGGTAAGGTGTCAGACTTCTATGCTGGGGTTCCGGGGTTCAATCCTCTGTCCCGGCACAGATTTATCTGATTACCAAACCCTTCCGTCACCTCTGACAAGACGTGCATTAATCTCAACTTGTGAATGTGAGGAATGCTAGGCCTCCACCTGTGGTTCGGATCCCACGTTAAACTGTAGGTCCTCCATTTCATCTCACAATCACCCTAACATTACACATTAGCGTAAGTGCCTGTAACCTAAACGGGTAGTAAGACGCGGTGCTAATAATAATAGTAATAGACTTATAAATTAACTTAAATCTAATACAAAGGCAACATTCAGCAGCTTCCCGGCCGTTAATTCATCCCTGTAAAAGATGAAAACCACATTTTACGAGTGATAAATTGTTCCAACATGCCGGGGATCGAGCCCGGGACCCTTAGCCCTGTATACAGACAATCTACCGACTGAGCTAAGGTGTCGGTCTACATCCTCATGTTTTAAAAACAAGCTTTCTCTTATTTTCAACTGTTACCAGTTACCCTGCCACGCCACTGGTTATCTTACACTTGTTTGTATTATCCCAAACGGGTATTTTTATTTTCTCTCGACACCTCGGAGTAAGAAAGTATTGTGATCGTCAAAAAAGGCAAATTTGATATTTTGATGGATGTCCACGTTTCATGACCCACCAAGCCCAAAAAATTGATTTTTGCAATGCTTTCAGCCTATTATAGGGACTAGAGTGAAAACCATTTTACCGATTAAGCTAAATCTTAATTTCCAGGGTTTTCATAAGGTTTCCCAGAGGTTGGTTGTTTTTAGAACCAAACATCTAATCCTAAAACTTAGGGTAGTTTACTTGAGGGCAAAAAGAAAAAAAAAAGTTTTTCTTGAAATCCGCTCTAACGATTTTTACTAAAATAGGTAAATAGGCATTGCTTAGTATTAAAAACAGAATGGCATTTATGAATGGAAATAACTTTGAGGTGGAAATAAATGGAAAATTTCGATTTTGAACATAGCTCCGCAACTCTGAGATATTAAATGCTTACTGTATCTTACGATACATTAATGATGAGAGCTCTACTGCTGCCATGGAACTGGTAAGCATGGGTTCAATTCCGACAGGGTAACCAAGGGGTACCTTTCCCATGAGTCGTGTACCCTCTCCCTGTCTCTCTCTCTCCATTTGTATGCTACAGTAGCCCCATGGATACTTTGGTGCTGACTGACAGCTCACAGCTGACAGCTGACGGCTTTGAAAAGCTACCAGATCAAATTATGTATCCCTACGCTGAACCATATGATCTGCAAAAAACATTTGTTTAGCAGCTGTCACTTCTGACAGTCAAAATTTAGGTATATACCTAAATGTTGACTGTCAGAAGTCAGCTGTGATCTGTCAGTCAGCACCAAAGAAGCCATGGAGCTACTGTAGTACGACCTTCCTATACATTTTGTGTACCTGAATATGTTAGTGAATATCCGCACTGGTGAGCACGGTGACAAAGGTGGCAGTCTCGTATTGTCATTGGCCTGGGGAAGGGGTTATAATCTCATCCGAATATACTGATTTTTTTCCCTAAATGAATATTCTCACTCTGCCTCCATTTGAAACCGGTAAATTTTTCTAAATTCTACCTTTCTCTATCTATTCCAATAAATTACGCGGATAAACTGGGCAGGAGGTAAGACGTGGAACACGAGAGTAATAAAAGCTTCGGAAAATCAGAAGTGACAGAAACACGCATAACATCACTAAGATCAAATCAATAAAATATCTTGTTGTGTTCAAAATGATGTTTTTAATAATATTATTGATCTAGGTAAAGTTGTTACTGCAGTTCCCACACACACCAGGCGGTAGTTCTGTTTACCTCCCTCGATACTAACCAGACATAATAATCTCTCTCGTTCTCAAAACTTTTCCATGGAATCTTCCATCCGGGCCGCTTCCAAAACTGACCTTTTCTCGTTAAGATAAAAACAAACTCGACTGATAAGATTCTAACCAGATGACCAACTCGAATAAGCCAGCGTTGGAATATATCACTTCCTTCATTCAATCAAGGTTACGTCCCTTTTGCATTTATTTAGGTAAACACTTTACATGCTTTGGAGTGGTGGTCACATGGTTTAGTGCTTCAGGCTCGCGAGGGACTGGGGTTTACTATTTCTCTATGAGAGATATCTCGGCTGGGTGAATTGGGGTTAGTTTTATCATCCTCTACCCATGGTTGGTAATCCTTTAAATAAGTGTTCTGCAAACGGTGTGCCGTGGAACACTAGTGTGCCGCTAGGCCGCAGCCCAGAGCGCCACATATCGCTCGCTGTTTAATAAGAACACGAATGAAGTTGGGAAGAGCAGACGCCATACGTAGTTCACATTTCTTATTTAATCTTTCTTACTAAAGCCGTTTTTAATACATTTGTGTGAAGTTAACGTTATGTTTTACCCAAATTACTAATGGTTTGAACGAAATGTTTTTAAGTTTTAAGGAAGAGGGCACAGAAAAAGAACTTTAACCTGTAACATTGGAACATATAAAGATACTTCAGGAAAAAGAATAGTCTATACTTTCCTAATACTGATTTAACGTACAACCGTTGGACTGGGTACGTATCCAAAACTAAACAGTGTGCCGCAAAAAAAAAAATCTTGGGTTGTTATTTTACTTGCACCCTGTCTGGGCTATCCGTCTGGGCTATCCTTATATTTACAGTCGCGGATAAGGAATGGGAAGGTTGAATTCAAAGGAAGTGTACTCACATTTGCGAGGACAAATAAAATATTTAGCACACCCAGGGATTAAAACCCCAGCCCTTCCTGTTACCGGTAAACCAGATTATATGATCTTGACGTCTACTCCGCGTACTCACTGGTGCGGGTTATCTTAACCCCTCAGTTTTCCTGAACAATTATTGTCGATGTTGATGTTTATCTTTCGTTTGTTGTAAAGTCATCTATAGTTTTATTGGACATCCAAATATTTTGTTTGGCAGCTGCTACTCGAGAATTCCAGCCATGATAAGTTAGTAAAACTTTTTTTTAATTTTCCCTAGAGAGAGAAAGTGTTGTAATAGTTAAAAATAAATTATTGTGATGTAGCGTTAAGTTTTAGGTGCCCCAAATCTGTAAAAGATGGGGCTTTCTATTTTTTCTGTACCTGAGGCTACACCCGAAACTGTCTGGTGGACTTTGTTCAAACTAGACATCTAGATGTTGTATGGCTCTCGTGATTTGAATTCTAGCCCCAAGATTAACGCTAGTTTACTGATTACTAATTTTTTATGTTTCTTAGCACTGCGTTTTACTACCAGTTCGGGCTATGTTATAATCACACTATTGTGTTAGGGATGAGGAAGATTGAATCTAGAGCAAGTATACCCGCATCTGCGTGGAGGGAAGGTAGAAAATCATTAATGAAAAAACCTCCGTACACCCAACAGGGACTTGAACCCCGATCTCCCCATCATTGGTAGTCTAGTCTATTGATAGTGTGACGCCTTATACCGAAGAGGTATTGAGAACTATAAATGGTTAAAAAAAAAGGTTCTTAAGGATTTTGTTAAAAAATATATATCTAAGGAATGCCTTACATGATAAATAACGTGCGGTTGTTTTTGGAGAAAAATTCATCCAAGAGGAAAAGCTTACTGATAACAAATTTTTGATAAAATATATAGGATTGTGTCGTACAATTTAGTAATGTCATTCTCACATGCCAATAAAACTTTTAGATTCCTGTGAAGTGAAATGCTCGAGAAGAAATAAGAATAACTAATAACATAGTTCATTGTGCAGGAAGATCAGTGATTTAGTTAACTTTGAAAAGTCAAATTTTAACATAATCTTCCTACCTTCGTTCGTTAACCCGGTTCACGTGTGATTGCATGTGATCGCGTCGTGATTGCTATCACATGTCGCTCGTGGCTTTCTTTTGATACGTCGAAAGAAAGAAAGAAAGAATACATCCTCACGTGTCGGCTCGTGTGTGCTGTGCCAAGCTAGTGATGGGCACTATCGTATAATTCGATAGTATTCGACTATCGACCTATTCGACAGTTAACAAATCAAGTATTCAAATGCATTTACGTCAAGAGCCAACCTTAATGTTTTGAACATTTACTTGCTTTACTTTTACTAAATATTCGTTTCTATTAAAGCCCTCTATTGGGAAGCACTACTTTGATTTGTTGATCGATAGTCATCCTTGCGAATTCGATTTTTTTTTAGCACCGCGTCTTACTACCTTTTCAGGTTATACGCCTGTGTATCAATTACGCTAATCTTAAATCAGGACAGACACAACATCCAGCCCCCAGCCATTAATTTATAACTGTGAAAGGGTAAACCCACATTCCACCGATGATAAATTTTTCTGCCACGCCGGGAATTAGACCCGGGACCCTTAGCTCCAATTTGACAATTTGAAAATTTTGATTTTGTAGAACCTTTGCAAACATTTTAAATTTTATTATTTGGCAAGTAATTTTTCTATTTTATTAATATTACTATCATCTAAATTATTTCATTATGTAAAAGAAAATGTAAATATATAAACTATAATTATCAAATATATTCTGAACAGAGCTTTCAATATACTGTATTTTCTGTCTGATTATTAAATAATGTATGATTGTTCACATGGTTTTAATTTTGTTTGGGCAGTTCATATATGCCGTGGGGCCCCACATTTTGCAAGTGGCCCCGGGCCCCCGAATTCCTTGATCTGGCCCTGGATAGTACCCATAACTCGAAATCTATACAGTTAAAATTTCTCAATATATGACTCACTAGTGGATGGCCCCTTCGTCTGTTTCAGAAATTTGAACTTTTCCACTGCAGTCAACAGTGAGGAAGAGGATTACGGATTCTGCAAGAAGAAAATATCCAGAGTAAGTAATAACTAATAACATTTCTTCTCATTTCAGTGTTTTCTTCTGATATATGGACCTATCTGCGTTATTCATAAATATACTCCAATCTACAGACTACAGATACATAGGAACTACTAGCTTCTGACACTCATTCTCATTAAAGTACTATATTCGCCAGTTCTTCGACCACTTTAAAGCTCCTAGATCGTCTTGATTTATTCATACGCTATTTCATCCACGTTTTGACATTAACATTCAAAATATGATTTCCAAGCATTACGTATCAATTTAAAAAATAGTGATTGATAACTAAGCTAACTTTAGTGGAAGTGCACCTACTCTTGGAGAGAGGATGGGAAAACACACAGCTGAATCACTTTCACAAGATCACCCTCCCGCCCCCATTGCTCCAGGTCAAATTTCAAGCCTTGACCACCACCGTCGATAGAAAGCTCGATGACTTATTAGACCACGTGTCCACCGTTGTGGTTACAAATGTCGCATTTCCTGCAAGGCCACACACGAGAGCGTGTTCACATATTTTCAGACAACTCTAGTTTCGCATGTAAATGTTATCAGTGCTCATTGTAAAATATATGTTTGTGTTTTCGAAAAGTCCCTTCTTATAAAAATGTGAGTGTATGTTTTGCGCCATCTTTCCGTCCTCCTCTTATAAAACCAGCTCATCACCTGATTCATCGACCTTGTTTCCTTGGCAGTCACGTGCGGTCGGGGACATGAGGTCTTCTTACCTAGCAGGCTTCTACATTACAGAGACGGTGATTGCCAAACTATTGGAGAGGGAGGCGAGGGGTTTCATGGGATGCATGAGGGAGGGGATACACGAGGGATTTGGGGGAGCTGAATTGTATCTCCTCGGAAGTGTCTCTCTTTAGATACCTTAGACACAAACAGCCCAAATGAAAATTCTGAATTATATCTCCTTTAAAAATTGGAGTTAAATCTCCGAAATCCTGAATTTTACCTCCTTAGAATGTTTCTCTTCCAACACGTTACACACAAATAGCCCAAATGCCTTACTAGATTTCTTCATTCTGATCCTAGCCCTTAAATTAATGGTAGTATACAGAAGAGTGATTTTTGAAAATTTAAAAAATTTCGAAAATGGCACCAATGATTTTGTTTAAATATATATCTGAAGAGTATTTAATCTGACGAATAACACTATCTACTTATTTTATTGGGAGAAAATTCGTTTAGGATCATTCGACAATATATAATTTATTTCAAAATTTTGACAAATATATAATTATAAACTATGAATAGTGGATTCAATTATATCAAATCATTACAGTTGACTGAGCTATAAAGGGTCAAACTTACTATTTTATGCTTTTTGTTTACCAATGTTAAGCTAAAGTGACTAAGGGTTCTGCATGGGAGAGCACTGAGAAGAATTGCAGACATTTATAAATCCTGTTTTATTTATGAAGTGGTTTGAAATTTTTAATATCACTTTCACCCAAAATGTAGGTGTGAGTTCTGACTAGATAAAATGTTAAAAGTTTTTCTGACTAGCTAAATGTTTAAAGTTTTTTTAAGTGTGTTAACCTACATAAAACTCTATAAAACAATCCCACATTATCTTTAAAGTAAAATTTTCTGTCGTGAACCTAACATAACATGAATGTATTTGATAGAGGAAGACTACATCTGTACAGTAAGGTTTTTAACCTTTTTCTTTAATCTCAGAAGTGTAGATTTTTGCGTAAATTATCGTTGATTTTTTTTTAAACTTTAAACTCAAAATTTTAACTTTTTAACTTATAAAAAAACTTACTTATAATTTTCACCAACTTATATATCAAACAACTTTTTAAAGAATGTGGGATTTATAAACGACTGTAATGAGTTTCATTGCTTTACCATACGGGCGCCAAACAGGCAGTCGAAATGCCAAATGTTCTGGTTAAAACAAGACCTCGCTATGTTATGTCAGTTAAATAACTCAACACTCAATCAAACACTCTTAGAATAGTTTAGGAAACACATCTTAACACGTACACAGTACAAAATGAGCGAAACATAATTATTATCAGCATGGGCGTCGCACCGGGGGTGGGGGGTGTCACCCCCCTCAATGTTGGTTAAAAGCTTGAAAGTTGGGAATTTTGTGAAATTTGAGATCTGCAGTTGGGATATTCTAGGGTTATTCTGTACCCCATTACTTTTTATTATGAAAGTCCTTAACCGAAGACTTGTATGGACAAATTTTAAATTTCCCAACTGTTAATCCCTACTCTACAAACAATCCCAACTTCAAAGATTGTCAAACAATGAAAGGCGATTCCTTCTGTAGTAGATTGTAGAAAGCTTAGTTAATCAAGTAGTCTATTAGCGCCGTTGTCATTAGACAGAGAGAGACAGCGGCCGGTGATTGTATGCCGAATGCTGTATGGAAACGAATCATAAGGGAACATGAGCTGCCCAGTAGCAATATTTCACTCAGCCAGCAATGCTTGAAGGGGAAGCATTGTCAGCCAATGTTTTGTTTATGGTTTAGTGTTTTTAGTTGTGACTGTCGTGGCTGCTAGACTGTCGCAGTTTTATGATTCAAATTATCATATAGCCAATGCCTTAATTAGGACTTTATTAAATTTTGAAGGCATAAATGCAGTGAATGTTACACAACATATTATTGTTTTCTTATCGAAAGCTCTGACTGATGAAATGAGGACATTTAGGTTAGTGTTAATGTTTTACTTCTGAAATACACACTAACTTTTCTAGCAAGTACCCATACTAGTTTGAATTGAACTGATGGATCTTATTTAATTATTTATTAAATTAGGCTTTCATGAAAGCAATTTAAATAGGCTCAAAGCAACAATGAAGGAAGAGGAGTAATAGGGCTGTGTTACATTGTTACAACTCTTATAATTTTTCATTTGATTAAGTAGACTACATTAAACAAAAAATAAGTTTTTTTCACTCTTTAACATTTTCAAATTTGGGATACATTTTTAAATTCGTTATTTAGTGTTCGATTTGCATGAAATTTCGTATAACCATGTTGTTTAGAGTGCTTATTTCGATTTGCCATAAGATATTTAATAAAATGTCAGGGGAAGCCCCTTCACCCTCACGCGCTAAATTAAAATATGTTTTGAATAATTTATTGACGTACCAGTATTAACATTTTAGGGCAACTTTCATGAGGTTATGAAGTAGGACATTGGTAGACAGGTATCAAAATACTGTAGGAATATGGCCAAATTGCTAATTTTTTGATAAAGGGACGAGCGAGTTCTACATCTCAGGGAGCTAACTAGTTAAATATTGCTCCCAACTGTGTTATAATAAAGCAGTGGTTTCCAACCTGGGGGTCGCAGCGTGTTTTGGGTGGGGTCACAATATAGAGGTTTTAGCTCTATATTTACTTTTTAAAGGATTTTAATGATTACAGGAAGATGCGTAATTCTAATAGAAACGTAAGTTGTTAAATTGCTAAAAACGACTTAGTTACTGCTTAGGTTCCTTTTGGCTATTCCATTCTAATAGCTTCTTGCTGACTTGTTTACTGTGGCAGCCTCGTAATGCTGCTAGCATAATATAAACTCATGCCCCAACCCCGGGCTTGTTGATTCTCTTTTCTGCATATTAGCACCCGCCTCGGTGGCGTAGTTGGCTAACGCGCTAGTCGTGTTTAGCCCGACTGCCGAGGACGGGGAAATCGAGGTTCGAATTTCGGGAGGGTGAACTGGGGGTGGTTTTTCCTAAATGGTTTTCCACTCTCCCTCCACGCAAATGTGGGTTCACTTCCTCTAAATTCAACCTTCCCAATTCCTAATCCATTACCGTAATTAGTACTTAAGCGTATAAACCGAACGAGTAATAAGACGCGGTGCTAAATAAAAATAATAATAATAAAAAATACATATTAGCGCATGTAATCATTATTATAAGCAATTAAAATAATTAAAACAAGAATTAGTGGACCTGCGGGTTTAATGTCCCGCTCTTTTGGTTTGGTTTGTTGGTGAAGGTGAAGTAAGGATTTTAATTCTGGCCAGGGGTAGTTTATCCTAATATCCCTCCAAGCAAATAAGGGTACATTTCCTCTAAATTTTACCTATCCCACTGGTGTAGTAAACTGTAGATAGTCCGGGCTAGTAGTAATACACAGTGAAAAAACTTAAAAACTAGGATTTGAACCCTTTTAAGTTATCAAAGGGTCGCGATGGCCGCAGAGAGAAAAATTGTGGTCATAAACTACAAAATGTTGGAAACCGCTGTAATAAAGTCAGTTAATTTTTTTTAATCTAAAATACACGATTTGAACAATATTCGAATAGTTGGGAAAAACACTGGTTCACCCAACCCCCCACCCCAAATATATTTCGTGCAACGCCCCTGATTATCAGGATAACAGCCCAGAAATAAAATGCCACGTGACTTGCAGGTCTGTCGGCTCATTGCTGCCATACCTGCTTGAATAATAAATGAAACGATGACCCAAGTTATTCTAAAGGTCACACAGATGATAAACTAAGTTGAAAGATCAGCAATGTGCGGCTTGTACGAGTGTTGTCACACAAGCAAGCACAGTCTGCTTCGATCATGTCGGGACTTTTCATGCAAATCAAACCGTAGCCATTTTAGAAGAATAATAATGAACGATAAAACACAGCCGTACACTCTTTCTCATGTAGTCTATTATAATAGTAGTTTGAAAATACCAATTTTTTACCCGCTTCGGTTGCCGCCTGGTCTAACCCGCTAATCTCGTGTTGGACTAGACTGCCGAAGACGGGGAGATAGGGGTTCGATCCCGGTCAGGTGCATTGAGGGTAGTTTTTCCTAAATGGTTTTAAACTCTCTTTCCACGCAAATGCGGGTGCACTTCCTCTCAATTAAACCGTCCTAACCCCTAAGCCATTAGTGTTATTCTTACATAGGCGTGTGACATTTTCAATAAATAGTGTTCTTATCTACCCCTAAACCTGCTTCGGTGGCTGAATGGTCTAAGGCTTCACTCTTGCAATAGTCTAGGCCACCGATGATGGGGAAATTCAGGTCTGAATCTCAGTCGGGTGTACTGAGGGTGGTTTTCCCACTCTTTCTCACTCCACGCAAATGTTTAGTACATAAGCGTATAGCCCGAACGGGTAGTATGACGTGGTGCTAAGGAAAAAACTATTCTAAAAGAGCCCGTTTTGCGCCTGATTAACCGGGAAATTAAGTACCAGATTACACTCGAAGACGAACACTTAGGTGCGGTTTTATGCCTTCTTCACTTGACAGCAAAAACATTGTTCTTTCATTTATAAATATTTATCTTTTAATTTTGATGTTTTTTTTAATGTGTTAGATCTCTTTCACTGTATTAAATTCCATTCTTTTCAAAATTAAGGTACAGAAAACTGCCCTGCGCTGTAACGGTTTCTCAAGTAAATTTGTCTTAAAAAAAACAAGTAAAACACTCAACTTTTTTTTAGTTCACGGCACATAAAACGTCAAAATACATCATCATCTCGAGTTAAAAGAATGGTCGCTATTACAATACTTTCTCTATAAGAAAAAGTCCAGTGCACCCGGTTAGGATTGAGCTTGGACCTCCTCGAGTCATAGTGAGAAGAGCAAACCTCTACGGCAGACCTGTCAAACTCGTTTGGTCATGAGGGCCACATTCAAAATTGAAAATACTGAGGGAGCAGATTTATTAAAAAAGTATTTCTTCTTATATTCATAATTTTTTTCGAGATTCGTGATTCGAAGGTGGAGATTTGGATTCGAAAAATAGTGGATTTGACCCAACTCTAGTTTATAATCATGATAATTTGACAACAAATCTTAATGAAAAGCTATAAGGCTGTGTTTATAATCAGCCGTTTTTAGGTGGCGTTGCTCCGCCACTAAATCAAACTATGCTCTCTTCCTGTCATCACCAGTCTAGTGACGCTAGTCTAACACTAAAGTGACGCCTTAAACTATGCGGCCACCGAGGCAGGTCATTTATCACACTAACCTATCAAACATTTCTATACAAATATTACTATGCATTGTTCTATATGTTTAAGAAGTTCGTTCTTTGAGGCCTTTTATTCTACTAAATTACCATACATTAATATTCTGTTACGAAATAAAGCCTTTCAGAACGGACTGTTTACCAAAATCGAGGTATACGTGCGTCTATTCTCTACGAATCAACAACTACTTTGAATCGAAGCCAACAGTTGCCTGCCGAGTTTCTAAGTAGAGAGACTTTCAGAACAATGTTGAGATGTAGCCACATAGCGGCTAAAATAATTCACCCGTATCGAGGGCATGTGAGCTATGGATGGTGTCAATCTCGTCTACGGGTCTAGTTTGTTGGGGTTCGAATTCTGGCTGGATGTACAGAGAGTGTTTTTTTTTCCTGAATGACTTTTCACTATTCCTCCACGCAAATGTTTGGTCGGATTAATTTTATTTGACACACACAGAAAGTATTTCCAACCGCATTAAAATTTTATAAATGTTCTTCCTTAAAACAGTTAAAAAAAAGAAGCTTTTTAGTGCAACAAATTTTAAATTCATCCAGGATATCTACATATTTTTTACTTTATCGGGGTGGACGTAGACATAAGGTAAGTAGACTTTAGATGAAATGTAGCCTCATTTGCGGGAGGGTGAGTGGGAAATTATTTAGGAAAAAACATCCTATGTAACCTCGACTGGTGTTCAAACCCCAATATCCCCGCTCCCCTCTCTTCTCTTCGAAAGTCCAGTCTATTGCGAAAATGACACGCTAGACCAGTGGTCGCCTATTTCACTAAACAATTAAGCATGAGTGATACTTTCAAAATTTTAAATTACTTCGCGAGCTGTCCAGACCAAAAATTAGACGTATCGCGATGTAACCTGTAGGTCAACCAGTTAGGATTCATGATTTTAATGGAGATACAATTTTCTTTATAAAATTAACTTCTTTTTAATGCTAGAAAATACTATGTTTTATTATTCATGTTCAAAACAAAACTATACTCAAATCTATAAACAAATTAAGCTTAGAGTGTATTTTACTGAATAGAATAACTTTAATTTTCGTCAACAAAAAAAGAGTATGGTGAGTATCTGGTCACTCCCATCCAAAGCCGTCATCAAGTAGTTGTTCATATGATCTGTGAGTCTGCGCGAGCTATCGAAAATGTCGCCGTGAGTTACCGGTACTGGGGCTCGCTAATGACGGTTTGACGACCTCAGACTTAGTCCATGCGACCACTCGTGAGGTGTAAAACATTATGTGAGCTGTCTGTAGCTGTGAGTTCTATAAGACTACGATAAGTTACTAGCCCACGTACTGAGGAGGAATAAAATAAAGGATAAAAATACTTTTTCTCGCTTCGGTGCTCTAGACAAAGGAGTCACTCTCACAGTAGACTAAGCTGTCGATGACGGGGAGATCGGGATTCGAATCTCGTTCGGGTGTGTTGAGGGTGATTTTTTCCTAAATTATTTTCCACTCTTCCTTTACGCAAATGCGGGTACACTTACTCTAAATGCAACATTCCTCATCCCTAGCACATTAGCCTAGTTATCACATATGAGTAATGATTATAACCCGGATGGATAGTAAGACGCGGTACTAAAATACTTTTGAAAAATAAGAGGGGTTGGAACCTTTCTCCCCTCATGATTTGAACCCCGACCTCTTCAGTCAGCCAGACTAGACGAGAGCCTGACATTTATTCCTCGCGTCCACCGATGCGCAGTCACGGGAACAGAGCGGGCCCATTTCCAAGAGCGATGTTTTTTGGGTTTTTTTCTTTCGTATGAAGTATGTTCTTTTAGTTATTATTATTAATAATAATACTTAGCGCCTCGTCTTACTACCCATTCGGGTTATACGCTTAAGTATTAATTACACTAATGGGTTAGGAATTGGGAAGGTTGAATATAGAGGAAGGGAACCCGCATTTGCATGGACTGTCTACCATTTAGGAAAAAATACCTCCAGTTCACCCGACCAAGATTTGAACCTCGATCCCACCCGTCCTCTGCAGTCTAGTTCAACACGAAACTAGCACGTTAGCTAACTACGTCACCGAGGCGGGTAGTTGTTATTATTAAGTCTATAATTTTTTGCAGCATACATTATCTAATTACTACTAGGCATTGTGATTTTATACAGTTTTACATAAAAGAATCCTAAAAGTTTGAAGTGTAATTTCACCATTTCAAGATGATTTATCAGGAAAAGGTAAAATAAAAAAAACCAGATAATTTATGTACAACAAAATATATGTGTAACTGTATTAACAATAAACCAATGACTTAGCGATAGAGTATTAATAGGAGAAAATCTCCCCTTTGTTACTGCTATCGCAGTTTACGGATCTGAATAGCTTCTGGAGCATAAATTCTCAAATTATTGGGAGGCTCGTTTGTTTCCAATCAGTGTTAAGTACGTTAAGATTTAATAAATAGGTTTAGGCGCTTAATTATTTATTGCAACATGAGTTGGACAATCCACCTTATTCCTCCCACCAAGTTTTGATGGACGCTTAATCCATGTAGTACTTCATTTTACCCTTTTCATTGCTTTGCGTATTGCTATCTGTAAGTCCGACACATTAGCCCAGTCGGTAGCTTACTGAGCTAAGGGTCCCGGGTTTGTTTCCCGGAATGGAAAAAAAAATTATAATTCGTAAAATTTGGCTTTCCCCTTTCACAATGATGAATTAACGGCCGGGGAGCTGGGTTTTGTGTATGTCTAGATTTAAGTTAGATTATAATTCGTGTGCTGATATAACCACTCTTAGAAATTGCACGTTAAATACTCAAAAATAAATGAAAAATGAAGGGCTACCTGTATGGACTGTACGAATTTA
Source organism: Timema bartmani (assembly GCA_902151455.1). Lineage (NCBI taxonomy): Eukaryota > Metazoa > Arthropoda > Insecta > Phasmatodea > Timematidae > Timema > Timema bartmani. The sequence continues at coordinate 107,050 of CABFWB010002059.1, read as the reverse complement.
ATTACATTACAATTGAATGGGGTGTCACTTTTTTTCCAGTCAGAAGTGTATTCATACTACTCTTAGACCTGACATTTTTACTTAAATATCTGACTATGTGGGTATTGCGATGATCTGTGGATGATATTCATCGGTAGTTTCACATTTTGATGTGTTTTGTGCATAGTTTGAGTGTACTTTTATGAAGTCATGATATGTGAGTAGGCTGTAAAGGTGGATAAGCAGTGTGCGGCTCTTCATTGGATGTTATGGCAGTCGAGACGTCTGCACCACGTTGCGACAAAATTTCTTGTCGCGAAACAAAATGTTACATTTTGGCTTGTGGCAAGTCGTTGGTAAATCACTCGGCGACCGGCGAAAAACAGCAGCTACTGGAACTGGAAGGCTGCTAGCCTAGTGTGACCGGGGCTCTGAAAGGTGTCGTCGGCCCACCTTGGTCCATCCTCCCCTTGAACGTGAAGGTTCATGCTCGAGGCGAGCAAGGTGTGTGTGTGTGTGTGCACGTGCCACGTGGGAGGGGAGCAGGTGGGGGAGACAGGCACGTGATAGCCGGCGCGACCTCGCTCGGAGCAACAGCCGCTCAACCGACACGTTACAACAACAACCTACACGGGTGGAACCGTGAAGTCCAATGTCCATAGGAAGGGCCCTTTACAAAATACAAACATTGTTTATCGCGGTCAACATTGTTTATCGCGGTCAACATTGATAACACTTTTACTTTCTCGTGACTCTTCTGAGAGAGGCAGTATTGTGATCGCCAGAAAATTAGAATTTATGGTTTTGATGGACGTTTCATGACAAACTGAACCCGAAAAAGTTGATTTTGTAATGACGTGTGCGTATGTGTGTGTGTGTCTTTCTTTTACTTGGACTAAGACAAAATATAGGGTTTTCATAAGGTTTCCCAAAGGTTTTTTTGAAAATAGCTATCCGACCCTAAAATTATTAAGGAGAGACGCCTCGGTGGCAGCGTGGTCTAACGCGCTACTCTTATGTTAAACTAGACTGCCGATGACGGGGAGATCGAGGTTCGAATCTAGGTTGGGTGTACTGAGAGTGGTTTTATTATCTCCCTTCACGCAAATGCGGGTACACTTCCTCTAAATATAGCCTTCTTAATCCCTAAAACTTTTAATGTAATTAGTACATAAGCGTATAAACCGAGCGGATAGTAAGAGGCGGTGCTAAAAAAAAAAGGTAGCTTACTTAGGACGAAAAGAGAACAAATCGATTTGTTTCAAAATCGGCTGTAACTATTTTCGTATCTAGACACTGGCTTTGACGGTACTTTACATAAACGTACATTTTCAATTTTGATCCCATCTCCGCAACTTTATGAGATACAAAATAACCTATATTTGATAAGTTGTAAGACTAAAAAATAAACAACTTATATTTAAAATAATATTTTATAAAATCAACATTTTCTGAGTTATAGGCAAAAATATTTTTTTTTAATAGAGCTTTGGGTAATAGAGAATTGAAAATACAAAAAAAAAAAAGTTTTTGTAAAAGTGGATATTATTTTTCATATATGATCTTCGGTGAAATGAGAAGCTCTTTAGAGATCTTAACTCCAACCCCTTTTTCCATTCTTGGTCTTAACTACCCTCCCCCACTCACATCGGAGGGCATGTGGGTTAAGGCGCCAACCTCGTCTGGTATGGATTTCATTTTGACACGGTCGTCGGGCCTCGTAATACGGCCGGGTGTTTTGAGAGGGGGTAGTTCTTCCTGAATGGTTTTTCACCCTCCCTCCACGCAAATGCTGGGATACTCCTTCTAAATTCTACCTATTCATTCCTGCCTCATTAGTTTAAATGTTCTGGACTGATCTACTTGTCAAGTTTTTTTCCTTTA
>CABFWB010002059.1:74135-89077 GCA_902151455.1 Timema bartmani | reverse complement strand
AATTTTAACAATAGAAAAAGCAAAAAAAAAAAAAAAAAAGTCAGTGTTTTCTGAAAGGCCCTTCCTGTGACAATTGAACTGTACGTAAGAGCGAGGTGTACTTAGTCTGTTGTTACACGTATAACACGACGAAGTTGCGAGAGGAGAGAAAGCGGACCTCCCTATCGTACACGTGACTCTGTGGTCCAAGTCGTGTTTCAAAACACGTGCTTCTCCTAGCTGTTATAACAACAAGAGTAGAAGGAGATTTTCATGAGTAATCGTCAATAACTCAAGGTTTTACTTTGAATGTGTTTCATGTTTGAGATCAAACATTTTCAGTCGATAACGTATCATGTTAAAGGTCAATAATTATCATGAGAAACATTGACTTTATATATAAGGTCAACGTCATAGATTCAGTCAGTGGAGCATAACACAGCGATAGCTGGTATCACCTCACATGTGGTTTTAACACTATCTGACATATATTCCCCGAGTATGCGCAAGATTGTAGACAATGGAGGGGGAGGGCTAACCCTTTTAAGAAATTTGTTGAACATAGAATAATTCTAAAATATATTTAAAGGTTGTTTTCATACTCTTTTTAAGACAGGGGATTGGGTGATAATTTAACATAAATAATATTTCCGCCCAAGAGGTACATAAAAGTGTGTTAGCTCTTATGGATGTGAAGCGTGGGTTTGTCTTGAGAAACACAAGAGCAAGATGATTGCAGTCGGAATGAAATATCTAAAAAATGTATGTGGGAAAACTCGTATGGACGGAGTCAGTGAGGAATGGGTGATGAAGGAGTGTGGTTTGAAAGGGAATCCAATAGGTCAATGTGAAATTACTGTTTTAAGTTTGTTTGGTCATGTTTGAGAGGATGAGAGTGGATCGAGTGACGAAGCAAATACGGAATGTTAGGAAACTCATAGCCCAAACTGCACATCTAGCTTGTTTGAACCAAAATCAATACATAATCCTTATACACTTACATCCAGAAAACTATGCTAATACCATTAAATTGTGTTCAAAGTTTCGGCGTACAGCGTCGAATAGCAAAGCTGGTCATGCATGCGTGTACAACAAGTTGCATAGGAGTTAGGCGTTCGGTACTGCTCATGTAATAATGGCAAGCACTTGCTGTTACTTATGACCGTTAATGACCCTCAGAACCTATTGTTGTTTACTATTAAGTGTAGTATGTTCTGCTGCCGCGTTTCAAGATGTCGAGGTGTGTAGTGCTGTGCTATGAGGCACGTAATTTTTTTTAGGCTAGCGTGTTTGATTTTTCTCAGTTTTCATATATTATTTAATTAGCTGTGTATTGTGTAATCTGTAATATGAGGCCACGTACTTTGTTTATAGTTATATAGATACTGGCATGTTTGATTGCTTTTTTTAAAATTCTAGACATTTTTTACTTGAAAACAATAAAAGTTTTGTAATGACTAAAACAGTATGGTTAAATTCGACTTCAAAGTCTCAGAACTCCTGTGTGTAGGTGAAGGTTAATAATTGAATATATTAAGAGTAAAATGAAGAGGGGAAAATTGCAACTAGTTAGTGTAAACCAATGTTCAAATATTGATTTCTATTTTAAGAAAATCAAAGTGAATTCGGAAGGCAAGCAAAACAATTCCCCACTACAATATGTTAGTATGTTAGACGTTAGTGAATTTCATACTTAAAAAAACCATAAAAAGGTTTTTAAATAATAAATAGTGTTTCAAAGTTTCTGAAACACAAAACGTTTTAACAACAATGTTTTCCAGTCCAGGTTGAAAAAGGTTTTAAATCTATGAGTAGGCTATTATTAATTTTTTTAAATATCATTGTATGTTTAAGATTTAATTTACTTTTTATTTCTTGCTATAAATATTTTACGGACTATATTACATTTTGTCAGATTTACTGATAATTTCTATTCTGTTTTCTTTAGCTCTAGCTTTTTATTGTAAGTCTATAGTGAAATGTGAGTAAGGGGGTGTAGGCTCTATTATGATCTATTCTTAGCAGTCAACCTAAATTCAAGATATTGGAAAGACTTGTTGAACCTAAGGAATAATATTTTTATACCGTAATTGTATAGTACCTACTGGGTTTTTACTTTCTCGTATAAAGAGAAAGTATTGTAATCGTGGAAATTATCAACCTCGAAATGATGAGTAGTTCTTAAAATTATCTGGTCCCATATCGTTCTTTCCCTGGGGCTACAGTCATAATGGTTTAGTGAATTTTGTATAAACTTGGTATTTAGCTGCTACGTGGTCATAAGCCAGGAAATATTATTTTTATTTTGAGTATAGCTCTCAAATGTTTACAAACGACTGGTTTTTGAAAATTTAAAATATTTCCAAAATGTAACTAAAAAAAATTAAACTTACTAACAATTTTGTTTAAAAAGTGTATCACATGACTTTAAAAAAACTTGTTTATTTTTCTGAAGAAAACCTATTAAATAGTAGTAAGGGATTTTTCGTAGTAGCCTAACTCATTTTTGAAAATTTTGCTCCTAACTATAACCGACTAGGGAATAAAAAATGAGCGTGTAACTTGAACAGTTACTAAGACACTGTGCTAGTTTATATATATATATATATCAAATGATAATTAAGATATTGCGTCTGTTGAAAAGCCCCATCAACCCTCACATGTCCAACCTGTTCCTTTTCAAATCGAACATGAAGATATTATGTCTGTTGAAAAGCCCCATCAACCCTCACATGTCCAACCTGTTCCTTTTCAAATCGAACATGAAGATATTGCGTCTGTTGAAATGCCCCATCAACATTTAAATGTTATACCATGAAATAAAGGTGGAAGAAACCACCATCTTCAAACTCATTGGTATGAAGATCATCCTTGGCTTCATTTTGATATAAAGCATGAAAAAATGTTTTGCTTATTTTATGTACAAGTTCTGGAGACAAAACTTGTTTATTATGAATCAAATCATGACACGTTGCTGACTTCAGCAGGATATTATAGTTGGAAAAAAGCATTTCATAAGTTTAAAAAGCATGAAGCTTACCCTCGTCACAAAGAATCAATAAAGAATTGGAATGTTAAAAAAAAAAAACACTGGTAGTATATCTGTTTTCACAACAAGCAATCCGTGACCAGGCTAAAAACCATGTTACTTTAAAAGCGATCCTTATTTAGGCTTTGTTTCTTTCACGCCAGGAATTAGCATTTAAAGCTTAATACAGTGATGAAGGAAATTTTATTCAGTTCCTCTTGAGGGGAAATGACATTCCAGAACTTGAAGTTTTTTGACGAGGGAATAACTCGTTCACTTCATCTGATATCAAAAATGAAATCATAAACATAATTTCTCATGATATTATTCGCAATATGATTGTGCTGATCAAAAATAAAAGAGAGATTGCTCTAATAGTGGATGAAACACGTGACATTAGTGGCAAGGAGCAAGTGCCAATAACTATCTGAACTGTAGATCATGACATATTCAATATTGATGAGGTGTTCATTATATTATACTTAGAGGAAACATCATCAATGACTAGAGAAGCATTGTTTAGTTTAGTCAAAGATGTACCGCTGCGCCTTGGTTCGACTTTATACTATCTACGAGAACAGTGCTACTATGGTGGCTCCAACATGGCTGGTGCAAAAATTGGAGTGAAAATAAGAATATTAGCAGAGCAGCCATTAGCATTATATATTCATCGCGCAGCTCATGCTCTTAATTTAGCATTACAAGACTCATACAAATCAATTCCTTTGATTCGGGACTATTTAGCAGTCAGTAAAAAATATAGAAGTAATTGTCAAAGATTCTCCCAAGGGGTCTGTAGTGTTTGCCCAAATTTCTAAAAAGCACAATTTGACTAGTGTTGGACCACGCCCATTATGTCCCAACTCCTTGAACTGTACGAGAAGCGTCATTAGCTGGTGTTCTAAACCAGTATCCAGCTGTACTAGATTTTCTAGATAATTTGGCTTGTAATGCTAAGGCAAGCAAACTTCGAGATCAGATTTAAAAAGGGAGTTTTTTTAAAAATATATCTATGTCATATGGTGTTTTCATTGACTAAGAATCTCAGTACCATACTATTAAGTAGAAACTCAGACCATAATTGGTGAAAAAAAGAACTGTGAATGCGATACTACAATGTATAAAAAAGCAAGAGATCAGATACTTCATTTGATAGTATTTGGGATGAGGTTAGAAAAAATGTGAAATAATAGACCTTTCAGAACCAACACTACCAATAAAGAGGAAACCTCCAAAAAGGTTAGAACAGGACCAAAGTCCTGCTTCTAGTCATGATTTTGATTGAATCAGCTAAAGCATACTACAGAAAAATTTACTATGAGTTTTTAGACAACATTATGAATGAAATAAGGTTTGAACAGCCTGTATTTGAAAAATACCTTCGATTGGAAAAGAGTTTGCTGACAGCTTCAGCATCATGGGATGAACACATCTTAAATAGGCTTACCATATCTGAATTTGGAATTGATGAGGCAAAGCTTAAAAGAGAAAATGAATTTATCAAACAATTAATCAAAACTCCAAACATTGTTGAAGACTTTGTAAATAAATTCAAAGAAATGCACCCTGAAACGAAGACACTATTTCCTGAGTTGTGTATCCTCCTAAGATTATTATTGGTGGTCCCTGCTACATCTGCAACAGCTGAAAGATAATTTTCAATGCTACGCAGAATAAAAGAATACCACCGAACAACCGTGATATAAAAACATTTAAATCATATGTGTGCTTTTAACACTCACCCAGAATTAGTTGAGTGTTGCTATAGTGAAAAGAATGAATGAATTTATTAGCACTAATTCTTTCAAATGTCAAGTGTTTGGAAAAGTGGTTCGACTTTTATACCAGTACTCACCACACTGACTCTTTTGTGTTTTCAGTGATACCCAAATTCACAAATTGCATTATTCTATCTTAATCTTAATAAAACACTATTTGGAAAATCTTGTCAAACTATCAATAGTATTTGGTTCAAACTAATAAAGCCTATAGAATAATTGTATTTAATTTTTTTAATGTCTGTTGCTCTCTCAATCATTGCCTCACCCTAGCTTAACCTGGACATAATGTCATTTTGTCCACCTGTGTCTTTTACTCATCCTAACTTAACCGGGATGTAACTTAATTCTGCCCCCTCCAACCACCATCCCCCGTTCCGGACAAAAAAAGGCTCCGCGCGTCCCTCTTGAGATTGTACCTAAATACATATTTTCTCATAAAACTAAATATCAGGATTATTTTGCACTGAGTCCATTGTAAGGAAAGTATTTATTCTTTTAGGATCCGATGTCTCATCGGATTATTGAAAAGCGGCGCAGGGACCGCATGAACAATTGCTTGGCTGACCTGTCACGCCTCATCCCAGCGGAGTATCTCAAGAAAGGGCGTGGTCGCATCGAGAAGACTGAAATCATCGAGATGGCCATTAAACACATGAAACACTTGCAAACTCATCAAATTGGTAAATATACACATAGTCTTGGGATGATTAGATCTCTCGTGGTCTTGTGATGAGCAGATCTCTCATGATGTTGTGATGGGTAGACCTCTCTTGGTTTTGTGATGAGTAGATCTCTTTTGGTCTTGTCATGAGCAGATCTCTCTTTGTCTTGTGATGAGCCACTCTCTCATGGTCTTGTGATGAGCAGATCTTTCATAGCCTCATGAAGAGCTGCTCTCTCATGATCTTGTGATGAGCAAATCTCTCATGGTCTTGTGATGAGCCACTCTCTCTTGGTCTTGTGATGAGTAGATCTCTTTTGGTCTTGTCCTGAACAGATCTCTTTTGGTCTTGTGATGAGCAGATCTCTCTTGGTCTTGTGATGAGTAGATCTCTTTTGGTCTTGTCCTGAACAGATCTTTTTTGGTCTTGTGATGAGCAGATCTCTCTTGGTCTTGTCATGAGCAGATCTCTCGTGGTCTTGTCATGAGCAGATCTCTCTTGGTCTTGTGAGGAGCAGATCTCTCGGTCTTGTGATGAGCCACACTCTCATGATGTGATGAGTAGATCTTTCTTGGTCTTGTGATGAGTATATCTCTCATGGTCTTGTGTCGATCAAATTAATGTTATTATAACCTATATTCAAATATAATCCCATTGCGACTGTTTGATATTTGGGGTATATAGGTACTGTTCAGATCGCCATAAGATTTTTAATGTAAAACATGTTTTTAGAAGCCAATAAGACCTGTTTCACACTACTAGGAAACTATCGCCCAACAACAATCGCTGGCCGACTATTGCTCATTTGAATTAACAGGAAACCACCGGCAACGTCAATCTCCCAGAAATATCAGTACCAACAAAACAAGGGTACATTGAAAAATTGGTCAGCTGTGATGAACTCAGAGGATGAGGTCATTTTTTTGTGGCTCTTTATGGCGGCGAAGGAGAATCGCAAAACGAGTGTGGATATTTTATAATCATCCGTATATTAGTGAGTGGTTAGAAAAGGTTTTTATTCACCTGCACAAGAGTTGACTAAAAAAACAACTCCATGGCGTCATCCCGCCGTGAGCCATAACAACGGAATGGCTGCCATCTGATAACAAATATAGTGCAGATTTATGTGGGTAGAGGATGTCATGTGGTCAGCACAACACCCTCTCCAGTGGTTAATCTCAGTTTTCGAGACCAGAGCTGCTACATTTTCTTTCTAGCAGCTCCTCATTTGTTCTCACAAGGCTGAGTTAACTGACCTCTTTACAGGCCCACTGCTTCACAGAAAATTTGGAAGCGCCGGGGATCGAACTGCAGATGAAAACAAACAAAGAATAGATAACCAAATAGAGAAAGATAGCCTTCTGTATCATGAATAAAATTCGACAGAAAGTTTGTGGGTTGGCACCTCTTGGAAGACTGGCCGGCAACTGTTGCCATGTGTGAATTAAACAATATAAACACGTGATTGACCAAGCAGGCGCTGGGTGTGTGACAGTTGCCCTAGTGGGCTACTACTACACAAATCGCCAATAATGAGCAACTACTGTGCTAATGGTGTCGAGCCAGGTTACTCGGTTTCTTTGAATGAAACCCACAATCTACCGCTGTGTTAATCAACAGAGCGATAGTCAGCCAGCGATTGTTGCTGGGCGATAGTTGCCTGGCGTGAAACAACAGTAAAAGCCCGCCCTGCAAGTGAGTTGAACTAGTTGAAATAACAAACATCTTCATTGTAATACAATATATTGTAATGTTTCAGCAGGCTGTGAGCAACCAAGTCAGGAGGACGCTCCCGAGCATCCTCATCCGGACAGGGGTCCCATCGTCATTGAGCACTACCGTTTGGGTTACCAAGAGTGTCTCTCGGAAACTATGCACTTCATGGTTGAGGTGGAAGGATTCTTTGCAGGGGATCCCCTCTGTGTTCAACTTATCAATCATCTTCAGAAACACTGCGACAAGATTTTAAAAGGTTACACATTACAAATCTAGCTAACGGAACACTTTTTGTTGATATTGTTTAACATCATTATCTATAACTACTGAAACAGATATGAATATTTTTTAAGCTTTCATAGCACTAAATTGTACAACTTTCAGAACATAAAAATCCAAAATATAAAAGGAAAGTAAGAGCGGTAGAAATAAATCATAACTATCTTCTGGCTACACCTATCTACACCAAAGTCATATAAATTGAATGCTATAAAAGCATTAGGTGTAACATTGAGAGAGGTATGGTTTGTTTCTACTACTGTAAGTTACACATTTAAAATATCTGTTAATATTAAATGTCATCTTATGTTTTGTTGAACTTAGTGAAGTCACAAATGTACCTTGTTAAAAATAAGAATCAAGCAGGTTTACCTGAATTTTATAGTTTGTTAGAACTACATAAACACCCCAATTTTCTTAAGAATTAACATATCTGACAACTATAAACGTTACTAATGATACAGGATGATTTAAAAGTCTCCATGCATAAGTAAAATTGAATTATTGATTGCAGTGTTACAAAATGTGCTCAACGTGTTAACCATCCTGGACAATGTACAAGTAAATTTGATTTGTTCCTTCTCTTTGATCCTTTTTAGACACATCCGGTGTTGTTTAAGATAAAAAATAAAACATTATTTCCTATGTATGGAGACATTTGAATAATCCTGTATTTTCATGTATTCATAATATGTTAAGTCAGGTGATCTGCAGTTGTCAATTTTGATGGATATTATTGATATATCTTCTAAAGACTATATCTTCTAAAGGCTATCCAGAGTAGGAGTGGTGGTAACTGACAGCTACCAGAAGATTTTTATTGCAAACATAGGTTAAACGTCACTAACGCTAACCTATGTGGAAATAATTATGATTTTCTTAGTAATACTATATTATCAATCAAAAGTGTTATCAAGCGATTCTAATAATACTTTCTTAGAGATTATTGTATGAAATTGGCTTTTTTGTAACTAATTTAAAGAACATAGAATATTAATAAAACCTTTATATTTTTTGTTTTGTGGTTGTGACAACAAGAAATATTATAGTGCATGAAATAATAAATTAAAAAAGTATTATATTCACACTAATGGGGTAGTGACGTGCAACACAAGTAGCCTATCTAGTGAGTTCCGTGAAGCCTCTCCTATTCAATCTTGAGCTCACCGCCAAGTGGTGTAGCCTGGAATCTGAGTAATCTGGTGGCGGTTGGGTTGAATCCCACCGGAAACCAGTCTAGGTGCAGAAGAGAGACAGAAGACTGGTGATGATTAGCTAAGTCATTATCAGCACCCATAGCCTCAGTTAGGGAAGGTTACCACCAAGTGAAGGTCTACCTGAGGACCTATAAGCGGCAGCCTCGCTACTCGGGTGTTGGCCACGACAGGGTTAGTAAGCCGATGGCCGAAACAAACAAAAATACTTGAGAAAACAAAGTAAAATGCCAGATAGGAAAAATTGTTGACAAACGGCCACGAATAGGGGTTATGAACATTGGAACACTGAATGGAAGATTGGTATGAGGGTAAAGTGGATGTCCTGGATCTAACTGAGTTCAAATGGAGAGGGGGTGGCATGAGGAAAGTAAGGAATGGAGTCATTCTTCATTGGATGAGAAATTATGAAAGGAGGAGAAATAGAGTAGTCTTCGTAGTGAGAGAAGGGCTGCAGGTGGAGGTGGTAGGGACGAATGACAGAATAATAAAGATGACAATAAATGACAGAGGAAAAAATGTGGAGGTGATAAAAGAGTATTCCCCACAAGTTCAGTGCCCAACAGAAGAAAATGACAAGTTAGAGGAAGATCTAGAAAGGAATATGGAAAACGAGTGTCCGGTAGTAATGGGGGATCTTAATGCAAAAGTAGGAAAAGAATGAGGAGGAGATGAGGGATGAAGGGCCGTTAGGGAAAGGAGGAAGGGGAGAGAGAAACGAGGAGGGTAGAAGGCTAATGGAGTTATGTGCAAGAAACATATGAAATTAGTAAACACGTCATATAAGGAAAGAGAAAGCCATAATATAACTAGATACAATTGGAATGGGGTGAACGAAAGTCGGTGATAGACTACTTTCTCATGGATGAAGAAATGAAAAGGCAGACCTTAAACATCAAGTGTGTCCTTAGATAGTGACCACAGGTTTTTGCTGGAATACACAAAGGAATGGAAATGTAGAAGAACTGTAGTAAGACAAGAAAGAAGAATAAGGGTGTGGAGGCTAAAAACTGAAGAGGAAAGAGAACTGTACTTAAGAAAGGCAAGAAGCTTAATATCCAAGGATAAGATGCAAACTGTTGATGCTGAATGGGAATGGTTTAAGAACAGTTTGGTGGGCACTGCAAATGAGATATGTGTGAGGACAAGTAATAAAAGGAAGTGGAAGGACACACCCTGGTGGAATGACAGGATGAAGGAAGCAGTGGACGAGAAGAATAAGCCATTTAGAAGGAGTTTTAAGAACAGAAATGAGGAAACAGAGGAAGAAATAGGGATAAGAAGAGAAGAGAGTGTTACAGGAAACCAGGAAGGATTGGCTGCAAAAATGGGCAGAAATGGTGGAACGGAATGTGGAAGGAAGTAAGAAGGTGTTAAATAGTCAAGTAAGAAACAGGAGGAGAGAGAAAATACAAGAATCTAGAATGATGGATGAAGAAGAAAGAATGTTGAAGATAGGAGATGAAGAAAAGGAACAATCTATGAGATATTTTAAGATGATGATAAAACAGGAAAATGAAATAGAGGAGCAGCAAGAAATAGCAGAAGAGGAGGAAAGTGGTCCCACATGGAAAGAGGTGGAGGATGCATCAAATAAGATGAAACAAGGAAAAGCACAGGGTGTGGACGAACTGAAAGAGCTGCAGGTGAAGTTGGTATACATTGGTTATACAGGATACTGAGGTGATTTGGAAAGAGACAGTAAAAGGTGTACGAATTATAGGGGGATAACGCTAATGTGCCACTGTACAAAAATATATGGTAAGATACTGGAAAATAAAATTAAAGAAAGGTGGAGAGAGGAACAGCACGGATTTAGGGAACAGAGGTCTGCAATAGACTTAATATTTGCTATATGACAGCTGATGGAAAGGAGGTATGAATATGGGAAAGACTTGGAAATGGTATTTATGGATGTGGGGAAGGCATATGATGTTGTGGATAGAAATAAAGTTTGGAAAGCGATGGAGGAAGCCGAAGTGGAAATAGGGGTTGTAATGAGAGTGAAATGCATGTACAAGGATAACAGGAGTTGTGTTAAGACAGAGAGTGAGAGGACAGAGTGGTTCCAAATAAAAAATGAAGTGAAGCAGGGAAGTGCCCTCTCACCACTCACCACTAATATTTGTAAAGGTAATGTAAAAACGGTCATGTACAAAGTGGAAGGAAAACTCGGGGAGGAACGAATTAAAGCCATAATGTTTGCGGATGACTTGATGGTATGAAGAGAAAAGGAAGAGGAAGTATGGGAACAGTTACAGGAATGGAATGAGGAAGTGAAAGATTTTGGAATGAAATCTAGAATGTCGAAGTGTCAAGTGAAGATTATGACAAGAAAGAATATAAGGCCTAGTAAAGCTATAAAGTTGGATAGAGTAGAGCTGAGAAAAGTACAGAATGTAAAATATCTTGGATAAGTGAATGAGGTGAAAGGTGGAAGTAGAGAGGATTTAATGAGAAGAGGACAGCAGTGAGAGTTGTTCTATAGGTGTGTAAGATACCTGCTATGGAGAAGTGTGGTACCCATTGTCACAGATGCTGCAGAAACATGGACATTGAATGTAAGAAAGACTAGGAAAGTGGAGGTCATGTGAATGAAGTTGGTGAGGAGCATGTTAGCTGTCACGAGGAGAAACAAGATTAGTATTGAAGTTATCCGGAAAAGATTAGGGGTACAAGGAGTACATGAGATATTAGAGGAAGCAAGACTCAGATGGTATGGGTATGTAATGAGGATACCAAAGAAAATGTTGGAAATGAAGTGTGTAGAGAAAAGACTGCAAGGGAGGCCGAGAAAGAGATGGGAGGATCAGATAACAGAAAGTGTGCAGGTGAAAGGAGAGGAATGGTGGAAGGATAGAGGAAGATGGAGGCATTTTACTAAACTGACCTGGCCACTGGCTGGAAACAGTTGATGATGATGATGATGATGATGATCATTATTATTATATTCACACTTAGATCTTCTTATAGCCACCAAAATATTTTTTTATAAATCAGAGAAAGAGCCATACAAAATATTAATTTCAAAATAAAATTCCTTTTATTTAATAAACACATACACATGAACACAATCAAATACATTTGTATGATATCATAAACCGCACTCATTTCATCCAGTTCACTATCTTAATTTAAGAAGAGAAGGCATTCTTTTAGAATCTCATATTTGTAAAGCATTTTTAAGTGAACCATAGATGCCGCTTCCACAAAAAAGAAACTTCCAAACAGTTATTTTCCTAAGTTTATATTACAATAATGTAAAAACGTTTAAAATAAAACCAATTACTAAACATAAATTATTGTTTGTGAAAATTTCTAGTGCCAAAAGTGACAACTCAACATAATATGTTTTTTAAGATTATTTGGTTTGGCGAAAGGATACATGAAAGTATAGCTGCAGGGCCGGAGTTAAGGGGGGCAGAAAGTGGCCCCCCACAAGCCCCTGAAAGAAAGAAAAAAAACCCTCTAATTTTCTATTGTAAATGCTTTATTTTTATGTGTCTAACATAATGTTATTCCTGAACAAAATAATGAGATATGGACAAATTAATGTGTGTGTAGCTTAAATTAAGAATAAAAATCCTACCAACACTTGAAAGATTTACTAGGAAAGTCCTAGTGGATCATTTACAATTTTTCGCGCTAACTCTAAATACATTGGCCTCCCTTTCGGCATGCTGCGGTGGTTCCTCTCAAAGTGTTTTCACGAACCGGCTGATAGCACCACTGTCTCACCCTTCGATACAATTTTTGTTTTCCAATTTGTTGTTGCTCTGACAAATTTAGTCAGTTACTCTCGAGAAACATTGACATTCAGATCTTTGTTGTGTTTGTGGGGAGTACCAGTTTGTGTTTTAATGAAGTAGTTAAGTAGAATACTAGGCGTAGAAGTGTCTATTGTGGAGGATTATATCAACATAATATAAAAATATGTGATGTGAACCAGAAAAAGGTACCTTAAGATTTCGGCCAGATTGACAAGCGAGTTAGCGTGTGGGAGACTGAGCGACTGCCTGGCCAGACTGGTGAGTGAGCCAGCGAGTAATTATCAAACTGATCTCTTATTATTGAAAATGTCTTTGTCAAAGACACTTCACGCATCTCTGTTACTCAAAAATTCTTACAAATTTATTACATGTTTATAAAAAAGGAAATATTGTTGTGGTTTTCCCATCACCTCTCCACGCTAACGGTGATTTTTATTTGTTAAGGCCTCCTTTGGTTATAATATTGAAGTATTAACATATCGGTTCTTGCTACTTCTTTATTTCTTTTATTTTTAATACTACGTATTACTACTCGTTCGGGTTATACAAGACTTTCTTGCTACTAACGGCCTAATCTAATAAGTAAGACCAGAAAAAAAATATATATATATAAAAGTGCGCTAAGGGTATCAATAGTAATAAAAGTCATTTATCATGCCAAATTGAAAAGTTTTCCTGACACGTACTGGACCAACATAACAACTGCCCAGCGTCTGTAAACTAGACTGTTCTGGCTCGAGCGACGCGCTTGAAAAATAGAACCAGTTCTGTCTTTCAAGCGAGTCGCTCAGGTCACTCTCATACTGCTCCAGTCTGACCACCTCTCATTACAACACATGTGTTATATTTTATTTTTCAGTCGCTCACTTGCTCGCCCAGTCTGGCCATACACAAAAAGTTGCTTAATTGTTAACTTTCCTCAGACATGCTATGATGTAATTTACATGGGCTTATGGGCCCCCACATTGTAAGCCGCCCTGAGGCCCCCACATACGTAAATCCGGCCCTGTATAGCTGGTATCTTTTTCCAGCTGTCAGTTACCACCACTCTTACACTGGATAGCCTAAATTTGGTAGCCTCCCAGCAGAACAATATTTTTCTCAACATTGGACTTATTTGTTTGTAGATGATCGGCTCAACTTTCCTCGTACCAACAATGGTGAGACGACAAGCACATCATCAGGCAGCAGTGGTGGGAACATTCCCCTGGGAGCATCAGGTCTCAGCACGGGCTCTCCTGGCTCCAGCGAGTCAGGCCACACCGAGAATAAGGACTCTGGTATTGGTGGGAGCAGCGGCATCCAACCTGTGTCAGTCATCACCCAGGGCATGGACTACGAAGAGAGCATCATGAACCTTTCCGGGCCAAGTCAGCTCCGGGAAATGCTCACAAGTCCTAAGTTGTCTACTGGCCATGTTCCAGAGACGATCCCAGACCACAGCAGCAATGCGTCCCTCTACAAGTTCAAGAACAACATCAAACAGAGGTTCTCAGCAGAGCACTGTGTAGAGAAGCACTCAAAGAACAATGGTAATAGCTTTAGCACAGTGTCCACAAACTATGAATTGGTGGTGAAGAGGAAGAGGTATAGCTCTGATATGAACAATGATAATGAGGAGTTGATGATGAAACGTCGAGACAGTGATACGTGTTCAATGTCATCTTCACCTCCACCTCTACCCACTCAATACTCTCAGATAGCCTCTCCAGCCCTGTCCAGGCCTGCCACAACACCATCTTATGGAATACCCATTTTTGCTCTCGACTATAAGGGATCCTATTATGTTCCTTTAACTTTGGATGCCGATGTGTTAGCGCCTTACCTAGGGGCGCTGGGGTTCGGACCAAATGCCAATCCTGATAGCTCAAGCTCAATCGTGTTGCATCCGGTGACTATTTCTGTCAACTTTCATCAAGCAAATCATCAAAGGATAATGCAGAACATACAGCCACGACAGAGGCACTTGAACTCTTTGTGCGCCCCGATGTCTGCATGGAAAACTGAATCAAACGAGTTTGTCCCACTTGCCAAGTGGTCTGCTTGTGCTTCTGAGCGAAGCTAAGTGGTTGTACGTTCATCGATTTTGTAAGACTGATTTCTGTTACACTTACTTTAAATAGCTTTGTTAAAAACATTCTTCACTTGTTTTTTAAATGCATACACTAGAAAGTTCTTCTGATTATGAATAATTTAATCTTGATAGTTCTATAATCATAACAACCATCTATTATTATGTTTTCAAAATTATTATAATATATTGATAAAAGTATTTATATTTTTAATATTCAATGCAACATTGTATGTCAAATGATGAGTCCTAAATTCTTATGATGAATATTTTCTTAAATTAATTGTAATAATTATATTTAGGGGTGTGCAAGGATTAATTTTTTAATTCAAAGTCGAAGCGAAGTTTAAAACCTTCAAAGCAAAGTGGAAGCTGAAGTCGAAGATAAGGTTTTTGTTTCTGTCACAAACACTACTTTAAAAAAAAAAAAAAAGATTTAAAA
>CABFWB010002059.1:50117-74102 GCA_902151455.1 Timema bartmani | reverse complement strand
AAAAAAAAAAAAAAAGATTTAGACAGAAAAAACAAAGTACACTATAGGTATTTTATATTGTTAACATATCTGAATTTATCCATTCTTATGTTTTAGATGTAATTTAATCACTAGTCGGTGTTTAAATATGTGAAATTTAGTGGGATATCTCAAATCTGTTCATAATAATTATATCCAAAGTTTTCTTCTGTCTGAAAGATGCACAGGTTATTGGGAATGTTGAAGTTGAAACTAAGGAGAATCGACCTACAAGCTCGACATTTTGATGCTTCCTACAACCCTATTGAATAATTATATAACAATATTTAATGCATAAATTAAAAACAAGTAGGGGGAGAATGGAACTCATGCTTTTGAATGTATGACATGTTCTGACAGTTAGTCTAAGAGTGACTCATAGTAAACTTAGACTTAAATATTATTTTGGGAAAAAGGCCAAACACTTTAAAAAAAAACACAGTACCAATGTGGCTTAGCTTGTTATAAATTCTTCTAGTTTAAAGGTAGGCTATACAATTTATAGCAGATAACAGACTTAGGTCAAAGAAAATATAAACGTATGTTTTGAAAACTTTGGATTGAAAATCAATACATTGAATACGTATTTAAAATTCAGGGATGTAAATATCATCATAAAATAAATTCTATTTGAGTAAAATTTTAATTTTCAACACATCTTTTCAAGTGTGTACAAAGCTTTGAAAACTTTGACTTCACTTTAAATATTTATTTATAAGCTTCAACTATGATTCGAAATTAAAATTCCAGATATGATAATTATTACTAAACTTCAACAATAAAAGTATTTAAACACATACACATTTCTGTTAAATTTTAATCATTTTATGCTGTTGTGTACAGCACAAATGAATGCATACAAGTAAAAAATAAAAATAAGAAAAATGATTAGGATCAATAGGCCATGAAACAAAATCAGACACTCATTGACATAGTGTAAAACTGTATTTAATTAATAGATTGACAGAGACGATTAACCAATAATCAGACCAACAAACAAATACTAGACACAGACATGAAGTAAGAATAGAGGTAGCCAACATAAAACAAACTTTGCATAGTTGCCAATACAACCAAATTGATAAAAATTAGCTATATAATGTGATCACAACTGAATTTATCAACGTTGAACAAAATATGTCAATCAAGTTTAAAATATAACATTTTATAAATTATATTAAATAATAAAACTACATTATACTACAAGTTAGAATATGTATATTTTTCAATAAAATGTTTTTTTAATGTTGGTGTTCAAGAGTCGATTCAGCTTCAAAAATATTTAATATTACTCGAATTTATTCGACTTCACTTTGAACTGAAAAAGTGAACTTTGCACGTTCCACACTTAATATGTTTCATAGACATTAGTGCTATATTTTACCACTAAATTTGCACCAGACATACATTTATATTTTGTCTTAACAAAGATTATTAGGTGTAATATTGTTTAGGTGAGAGGCACCATACAAACATAATGTTAACAATTACTTTGCTAAATTTTTTATAATTTTAATTAAATCTAATCGATTTGTTAAAGTTTTAGTATGTTATTAAACAAATACATTAAAATGGTAGAAAATGAAGCACAATTAAAAGTAAAAATACTGACACATAACATGGAAGCAGGATTTTTTCCAAGGTTGGGGGGAGGGGAACTTTACAGTCAACCTGTAATGCAGTACTTAAAGTCTGTTCACCGTAGGAATTGTTTTCTGAAAGGTCTTTTTCTCTACCTGAACTCTATTATATAGTAGGATATTGTTAGGAAAAAAGACCTTTCAGAGAGTAATTCCTACCGTGAATGGAGTTTAGATAAAAGCCACATATTAACTTTACTTTTGTATTCATTTCCAGAAATTTAGGGGGTGCAAGCACACTCCCGTGCCCATGCAAGTTTTAAGAAAAAAAACTTTCAATATCTTTAGTCATTTGAAAACTAGAAAGTCTAATAATTTTTTTTTTAAATTGTTATCAGGGAGTAACTTGCATGCAGTTAACGAATATATTTTGCAAAATTACAAAGAACACGCTTGTTTTCATTTTATTTAGAAAAGATTTAAACCAAAACAAGTTTTTTTTTATGAAAATTACGGCAAGATCTAAACTAAGACTAGTTTTCTCGAATGCAAAATTACAAAAAAATCATCTTATCAAAATAAATTTTAAACTAAAAAAGTTTTTTTGGATTTGCTGAAAACCTTTTTTTAGCACTTACTTTCCAAATTCCTTCTTTCTTTCCCCAATGTAGTCTTTGTGTCCACACTCAATAAGCATAGCCCATTGAGACACTCCCCTGTCATCGTAGACCTTAGCCAGGACTTGACACTCTGCAAGATGCTGAATGACAGCTCTACAGTACAAATGTGTATTTCTGGAGCACGGTTCAAGTCGTTCACGCGGCACATGTTCACTGAATACCATACCAGCTCTATCGTTGTAGAATAATTTACCTTTATTATAATTTGTTTAAAATATGTAAAAAGAAATAGTTTTAAATTATAAATAAAAGTTTAAACTAAACACCTTCATTCAATGAGGGTTTTTACAAATCTATAAATTTCTGATAGAAAATTTGGTTCATTTTCTTTCATAAATTTGATTTTTGAGCTTGTGGATGATAAAATTAAAACATTGGACAATTTTATTCAATGTACAGGTTGATAGACTCAAAGTAAGAGAAGAGCAATATAATAAAGGCATACTATTGTGGTATGTGTTGCCATTTTCAAGAGATTCCAAAACCAATGATGTCCAAACTTAACTTTCTCCGCATACATTTTATTTCTACATTTAGTTAAGTATTTTTTATTTACTTGATTTAGCGGGTGGGGGGGACAAACAGCTGCTCCACTTCCCCCCCTCCTACCCCCCCTCAGCTACGCCCATGCATGGAAGTATTAAAATATGGAAATGTTTGTAAATGTGTGTTAGTGTTTTTTTTTACTTTTATATATGTTTCATTTTTTACAATTGGATCATATTTATTTAATGACATATTATAATATAATGCTTAATGTGCTTTATTTCATACATATTATTTGTGAATAACTAGTGGACATGCTAAGTTTAATTTGACTGGCTGGCTTTGATCTAAATTTAATATAAATCTTTAAGAAAACTTTTTTTCACTTTTGAGGCCTTGTTATTGATTATTATAGGTACCGGTACCTATATTAAGAAGGTACTATAGGCCATTCCACTCTTAAATCTCAGTACAAATCTTAAGGAGCATGCAGTTGCCAGATCTTATCCACCCGAGACAGATTGAAAATTTCTATATTCCAAATTATTTAAGTTACACAAAATTAAACACTTTATGGTGTTACATTTGAATTTTAGTTTATGTCAATAATTGAGTTTTTTTTATCATTATTATATTAAGCCCACTTTAAATATACACTTTATAAAATCACCTGGGGTTTGAATACTGGCATGTCAAAATGAAGATGGTTTTTACATGTCGGTTAAATAAAAAGGTTTTCCCCTCCTCTTTCCATGCAAATGTGTTTGCACATTCTTAAAAATTACCTAACTCATCCATACCTTATTAGATTGTTTATAATATAATAAATTGTTTATAACCTTAGTTTTACAATTACGATTAAATCACCAAACACCATGTAGGTCTGAACAAAAATAATAACAGAAAAACAACAATAATAGCTCACAACTGGTAGACAGACATCTTAGGTATGTTTCAAATAGCTGTGCTTTATCTTTCCAAGAGGACATTGGTTCACATTCCCTTTGGCTGTCAGCAACTCATGCTAATTTAAATAAAAAAAGAACAGGGAAAGTTGCTAAGAGTAAGTTCCTAATACTAAGTAAAACAGAACATTCTGTCCTTAACTCAAGTTGTCATATGTGCTACCAACTGTGGTAACCCTGATTTGATTAATAACTGTGAAGTGTAATGAGAGTAAAATGCCCTAGACTGATCGACCACCATTTTGAGTTGCTGGTTTCTTCGCCCAAAAGTATATTATGGTATAAATTAATGGTTGTTGCTCAAAATATAATTTCAAATATTCAACATTGTCTTGACAATTACAACAAAATACAGCAAATTGAACTATACAAATGTAGAAGTATATTGGTTTCCATATGGCTGTAAAATAATAGACTAAACATTGTAAATGTAGCAAAATATTAACCATTTTTATATGTATGGGAGGTGCTCACATAACTCTTCAGTTCTCAACCCAACCACTCTCTTACAATGGTGTGTTCTTGAAGACCGGTTAGTGATAGTTCTGTTTTCAGCTTTGCAACTTTAAAATGCCCTCACACATAAATGGGAGGTGCGAGTGGCTTTTTTTTTTCTTTCAAAAATAATTTTGAACTGTTCTTATAATTCCTTTCACATAATACAACCATGTAAAATCAAAAGAAAAATAGTTATGTATGGTAATTTAATAGTGGAACAGCACATAGAAAAGCAATATTAAAAAAACTTGATATTAAAATTTATTTTCTCAATAAAAATGGAATACAGTTCTCACCTTGCATTGCTGCCACTCAACAAATAACTCATTTTTTTTAAAGAGAGTTTTATGACTAAAATAAAGGGTTTTTATTTTAGAGGCAAAGTTTTACCACTTTGTTCAGTGGCAACAGTGCATATTGTGAACTTTGTTAATCTTTTGTCTGTGAAAGTAAAATTGTCTTGGCTATTTTATTTGTTCCTCACTTTTTCATTTATATAATTAAATATATTTAAGTAATTGTTGGGCTTTTTCATGAACGTATAAGTCTGTTGTATATATTTTATATATTTGTTAAAGTAAACACAGTGGCCAATGTGTGAAGGCTATGATAGCAAAATGTTTCCATCTAAAAGGGGAATTTAATGCTCATGAACATTGCAAGGTGGAACCCTCCCAAGATATATACAGTATATATTTTTAATGCAGCTAAACAACACATTTTTAGGACATTTTTTTCGTCCATTTATGAAATGGCTACATAAAGATGAACTTGACTCAGAAAAAAATAAATAAAAGAAATCATATCACATGTAAATATGAATTTTTGTTTGTTTATTTAAGTGTTTGAAATGTAATTATTTGTAAACATATATGATTCTTATTAATGTTTGTACAAAGCAAATAATGTTATGTCTGTTCATAAGCAAAAAATAAAATAAAAATATTTTGGAATCTCAACAAATTTTATTTGATAATAAATATTACAATCACCATGACAGTTCAATTGTTAGAAATCAGTGACAGGATAAAATTTGCCATTATTAATTATTTTCGATAAGGGTTTTGATATTTACATTTAATGGGAATGTGCACAAACTATTTTTGAGTTTGAAACATTTATTGAAACTAAACCATGAATACAAAACATATACTAATACCTTTTTTTATGCCCTTTTTATTTCAAATTAAATTATTTTATTTTATGTATGTTCCAAATCTGAGCTTACGAATGTGATTTAGCAAACTCTGATGTTCTCCAAAAGTTTTAATAATGTGGTTTGTATAGCAAGTGCTTAGTTCTTGGAATGTCATTCTTTTATTTGAATGATATTTTAATTTTAATTTTATTTAAATTTCTAAAACATGTTAGAAATGAAATGAAATCAACTCTCGAGATTAGATTGCTAATTTTTCCTCATGAACTAGATATAATTTTGAGTATCGAACATCTCTGTAATATCAATTCTCTTGCTTGCAATTAAAATGGGCAAAATCACTTAACTCAAGGTAAGCACATAAATTCAATAAAAATTACAGACTTTTATCTGACTAAAAATCCTAATTCGTACCGATAGTTCAGATCTGAACTCATACCTGTAAGTATATTTAAAAAAATCAAAATTATCTTGATACAAAGAACTATTTTTGAAATATTTATTTCAGAAACAAAAATTATGTTTGAATAAAAAATGGACAATCAAAACAGAGTCCCTGGGCAAAATCATAAGAAATTATTGGGAACTGAAAGAATAAGCACCCAGTCTACCTTTCTGGGGATCCTTTCAATTCCCAGTGAATCAGAACTGACAAAGGCATTTCACTCCCCAATACAGACAAATAAAGAAACTTCCCCCTGAATTTGGCCATTCTTTAAATATACTATTTTAAAAATGGAAGAAATTTTATTATATATAAATAAACAAAATGAAAACTTATAGTTTGAGGCACAAATATATTTTGTTGCCATTTTATTTGCTTGAATATAATTACAAACTAAATAAAATTTTGTATTTTAATATGGGTCTGACTTGCCAACTTTTATGTATGTCATTAATTTAATAGCATGATAATTATACATTATTGATTATATTCAAGCCAAGTGAAGAGTATTGGAGGCACATAAAAACATGTATGGACTCTACAAATAAATTAAAACGAATGAATGAAATATGGAAGACCCGCATCAATACATGTGGGCAACTAAATGTAGCATGACCGAATAAAAATGAAAGCACCACAACATGTGTCCTCTCAATGTATCTGAGATTGACTATGTGGACAATATGTGTGGGTTCATGGATACTTTTTGACTGATTGAGGGATTTGTGCTACTCCGCAACATTTTATTTGTGACCGTGTCCTGTATCGCTACAGGCCAGATCTGTATATAAACTTATCATTTGAAGGCATTTTTACATATTAGCCAGACTCGTGACTTACAAGAAACGTGAACTAAATGGAGAGATTTTCTGACTCGACATTTCTCTCTTGCCTGTGTCAGGGTGAAGGAGGAAGGGGTAAACCAGACTAAACAAGGATATACTAGGGCCTGCTGCCCGTAATAGTTACATTTAATTTACTTATATCCACTACCGGCTTGCTAGGCCTGTCGAGTTACATTTAATGAAAATCAAGTCTAATACAAACTAAGCTAAGTCAAAAATCTGTTAGGCTTCAGCTCGTGATCACTGTGCTCATATTAAAGAGTGGGTCACATAAAACTATGTTGAGTGCGGCGTTTAGCGATAATATTGAGGCTATGATTTCAGGTTACCACTTCACAAGTTGTTATCAAACATGTCAATAGATAAGATGTTAAAAAACCCAATGTGTATTATTATTTAACTACTTAAGTGGATGGCATTTTTATCTTAATCAATGTTAAATGTAAATAAAGGGCGTGAATCCCTCGTCAAATGCCAAGAAGTTGAGAAACATAAAATCATGATCTGCGTAATGTTGTTTTACCAACTCATATTATAGGAAATAGGCATTGTTAATAGTTTTAAGATAGTTTTACCATCAGATAGAGCAGTGTGTCTTAACCGGTGTTCCGTGAACTGGTTACAAGTGTTCCGCCGGTGAAAGATGACACATGACAACAGTTCTCAGTGATGTTGGCTTCTATGATTCTAACAATTGAACACTGCTACGCGCATTGACTTCTAAACCAATAGAATATCATTTTCTTTAAATTGAAAAATAACACTTCAACACGGGTGTTCTGAATTTTTTTTTATCATCAAAAGTGTTCCATGACTTCCAAAAGATTAAGAAACACTGGGATAAAGAGATCTTCTGGTGTGTTCAGCTCTGACAATGGAGCTCGGGATATGCTTGAAATCTCAACCGGATGCGCTGGGGCTGGTTTTACTCAGTTCCTGTTTTACGTTTCCATCGCTTTTCAGGAAAGTGCTAATGCATTTAAATAAAATTCATCTCGCTCAGCAAATGTATTTAAATGAATGTATGTTACGTGTATAGCTCAAATAAATAGTAAGACACGTGGTAGTGGAAAAATACAGGTCCAATATCAGTATCTAAAATAAAAATAATACATTCTTTTTACCTAAACTTTAATATGATTGAACATATCTGAAAGCTATTAAAACATTTTAGCACCGCGTCTTACTACCCGTTTAGGACTTACCCACTAATTACGATAACGTGTTAGGGATAGTAAAGGTTTAATTTAAAGGACGTGTACGTGCATTTGCTTGCTTTTTAGGGACAGCGTAAAACCATTTAGAAAAGAAGAGCCTTAGCACACCAAATTGCGGTTCGAGCCTCCATCACCCCCCACCCCCACCCTCGTTAACGGCAGTCCAGTATAATCCAAGGATGACAATTAAGACAGTTTGACAAAAAAAAAGTGGGTTAGATAAACGATCTACTTTCACGTAATCATACTACAAGTAATTTGATATTTAACAGTAACTATTGATAGATATTATCAATAGCTTTAAAATAACACTAATATTAAAGTTGTGTCGCCTGCCCCCCTCCCGTGGGCCGGATCTGTCAGGATGGCTTGCTGGGAAGGGTAGGTTCAGTGGTAGGGTAGTTGGTGTTAAATTAATTTTCATTTAACACTTCTATAATAAATATAACTTACAATAATAATTGTTCTGTATGATCATGACTTTACTTTCTACAGTGCTTATGTCCTTAGTTTTCAATCTCTTCTTCAGAGTTATTGAAACACGTCTACTCGAGATGAACACATGGCAGAGTGTGACGCCGACTCCAAGAAAAAACCTAACCAACGCACATGCGCGAATCCAAGACTAGGGTTTCCACATGCAATTATTATTGGCGCCAGGAGTATGACAGTTTAATGGCGCCAGTTTGTATTTCCATATTCATCAATCAGTTTTCTACTGGCGCAGTATTCAACATGGCGTCAATTGCCGTAGTTAATGCAAGTATTGATGTAGTGCAAATCGTGTCTTTAGAACTCCAGAAAAAATTAAAAAGAAAGAAGCGAAAGCATAGATTATGGATTCGTAAATGGATTTCGAATACTACGTATTTTGGCCTTTGCAGCGCTTAGACTAAATTTTGTGACTGCATCGGACATAGCCTCAACTATTTTTCTCAATGCCTCGTCTCTTTTATTTCTGTCTTTATAAATGAAGAAATTTTGTGGTTACACAAGAATGGATACTGTTCATATGCCTTGAAGAACATTATTATATATTTTGTTGATCATTTATTGTCTAGTGTCGCCATCGTTCGTAAAAAAAAAACTATTAGCAATTTAAACACTGTTTACAAACAAACAAAATACTGGCGCCAAAAAGTTCAACTGCTCCTTACTTTACTGGCGCTATGATTATTGGCGCCAGTTGAATTTACATGTTTCCATATGCCAGTCAAGTGGCGCCAATAATCATTGCATGTGGAAGCCCCGCTTTACATAATATAATGTAAACGTTACATTGGTTGGGTTCGAAATGATACTGAAGGTTTCATATTTAGGTTTTATAGTTATGCTAAAAGATAATACAAAATGTGATGTTAAAGGTGTTATAAAAGAAACATAAGGATTTGGACGTTTGCGCTCGTGGAAGAACTGGCTTAGTCGCGAATACTTAAACTGTTGGAACGAGTGACATGGCTCGTGACCCCCTACAAACTCGAACTCGGTACCCTGGACACGGTAGTTGCCCTCTAGCACAAATGCCACTGATGACCCGAAGTTATAACCTGCTATGGTCCGGCGACGGACAGAGTAACTGCCTCCGCAAGTAGATGATAATGTGTCAAACAAAGAATTTTATAGTCCGATCTGGCCTCGTTACTTCACAACTAGAACATATTTGTTGTGAGTAGTCAGAATTCCGCTTCAATGTTTTCTAATTCATTAATAAATCAAGTTTGCTTAGCCAGTGCTTTCAGTCACGTAGGTCCAATAGAGCTAAGCAAATAAAGATAAACATCCCAATCTAGCTCAGGGCTGTGACAGTTATATCATTGTCACGGCAAAAAGATGTTTGTAATTTTTAAAAGTTGTTCCAAATGTTTATTCTTAAGTGAATCAAATAGAGTGATAGTTTTTTTTATGTTTAGACCAGGAGAAAAATTCACTTCATGCGGTCACTGTCTAGGGGTGTATTATTGTCATCACCATAAGAGTATTCACTTTGATGCCCTTTCTGTCAGAAGGGTTGGTTCAGAAGTCAAAGGGGTTGGCTCAGACGTCAGTATTGTTGGTTCGGAAGTCAGAAAGGCTGGTTCAGAAGTCAGAAGGGATGGTTCAGAAGTCAGAAAGGTTGGTTCAGAAGTCAGTATTGTTGGTTCAGAAGTCATAAGGGCTTTTCTCAGCGTTTGAAGGGCTTGTTTAACAAAATAAAACTTTGAGCTTTGTAAAATATGTTGGAATCCATCCGATACGTGTGTTGTGTTATAGCTTAAAATAATAGAAAGGTATCTTGACTGAAGATGCAATTTAATTCATATCAAAGTGCTACAAAATGCTACTTATAAAATTAAACATGCTACATTTTAAGTTTTAAATTGCTATTTTCCCGTTTCTCTACTTGAATGCCTACATATAGGAATATAAAATTTTAATGAAAAAGATATGCAAATATATTTGAATTTGTGAAGTTATAAAAAACAGAGTTAAGGTGGGATAGAAGGGGACGCGAGAAAAGGCCAGTATTTTTTCAGTTTTTATGGCAAAACCTTTTTTTTTTGGCTAAAATAAATAAAATATTGCTCCAGTGCAAACATAGAATTTAATTTTTTTCACATGGTGATTTCAACATTTCTTAAATATCTGTCAATAGTGTTCTGAAATTTAATGACGACATTTTCTCTTCTTTTAAAAAGTTTGTTAGATAATGCCACCATCCTCATGACAGATATTCAACAATTGTTGATATCAGAATTTGAATAAAATTAAACTCTATACTTAGGCCTATAATAGAGCAATATTTTATTTATTTTGGCAAAAAAAAAAGGTTTTGCCATAAAAACTGCGTCCTCTTCCGTCCCACCTTAAGAGTCAATATAATTACCATTACATTTATATGTCATATGTCGATTTAATGAAGGGGTAACATGAAAATGAAGTTTTGCAAGACAAAATTTGGTTGATATTTTGTGGTAGACTTAAATTTTAATAGAGATTTAAGACCTTCGTCTCATTTTCTACGTCTTAAACAAATAAGTAAGAATTTTTTTTTTATCAGACCACCTTGAATGTATATTTCAAAATTTAGGTAAGAATCTCAAGTGCCTACAAACAGTTCTAATTAAGCCAATAATCAGTGCCGTGCTTAAAATCTGTTGACCTAAAAATATTTCTACGTAATCAGAGATAAGTGATTACAGCGCAGAGGATATGAAGGTATATATAAATGAAACAATAATCATGTCGTCAAAGAGTTGTTGCAATCGTTGTATTATCATCATCATCGTAATGGGATTGTCGCAGTATTTGTTGATAGTGGCGATGTTGGCGCAGGTCAGAGGTCATGGGATGGTCATGGACCCAGTCAGCAGGTCATCCATGTGGAGGTTGGGTTTCAACACTCCACACAACTACGATGACATGGGACTCTTCTGTGGCGGGATGTCTGTAAGTGACTGGGCGGGCTGGTATACAGGGCCACCAACGGTTGAAAATATGAATAAATCTATTTATTTAAGACATTCATGATTGTATCATGTACTCATTTGTAAAACTTAAAAATGGAATTCTTCTTAAAAGTTCAAGTGAATCCACAAACGGGAATGGATACAGCACCATTTAGGGGCTCGTAACTGCGCATGTACGATATTTCACAACGTGCATTAAGATAAATTTCGAATTATAGACACACATTTACTAACATTTATGATAAAAATGGCTTTGATATAATATTTAAAGCCCAACATTAATACAATTATTGTTGCAGGCTTATCACCATTGTTGCGACACTATCACGAATGTTACAAATTAAAGAGTTCACATTTTTGCTAAAAAATATATTGTTTTAAATAGGGGCCTACTCATATCGTTTTGTAATGATAAGACCTTAAATAGGAATGCTTTTTACTTGAAATAGTAGGCTCCCTCAGTAATTTTAATGTTCAATATGACCCTTATGTCCAAAAGAGTTTGACACGCCTGGTCTAAGGCGTTACGCTCGCAAGAAACTGTTCTACTGATCATCTGACTATCGGGGTTCAAATCCAGGTTTGTTGCTGCTAAGAGCGGCTTTTCCTACATAGTATTCCACTCTTCCTCCATTTGCATGCGGGTACACTTCCACTTCAAACTTCCTAGCTCTCAAAACATTATTAGTGTAATTAGTATAAATACCTGTAATCTAAAAGGGTATTAAGACACGGTGAAAAGAAAAAATAACTTCAAACTATGATAAACAACATTTTTGAAACAAGGAGATAGTAGGGAATGGAAATTAACAATGAGAAGTCGAAGGAAATGAGAATATAAAAAGTTAACAATAGTAATGGCACAGGCTGATTGAAGAAAGAAGAGAATGCTACCGACTAGTAAACTGAATCTGTAGAGCAATGACCAAGGATGATTTAAGCAAGAGGAGGCTGCTACCGACCAGTAAACTGGACCTGCAAATTCAGATGAAACTCGTAGATTCTCACATTTTGAATATTGCTTTGTATGGAGCTGAAACATAAACCCCGGATAAAATAGATAGTAAATATTTGCAATACTTGGAGGCTGGAAGACAATAGGGATGATAAAGTGAACAGATTGGATGATTATTCAATACATTCTAAGATGAGTTAATGAAAAGCGAACTATTATGAAGACGACTCTCATAATAGCGGCTAACTGGATGGACCACATTATAAGAGAAATGATTTATTGAGTGATGTCATAGAAGGTAAAGAGCAAGGGGGAAGGGGGAACTGGAAGACCACGAATTCAACTGATTGATGAACTCAAAAAAGGAAATAAAATGAAGTTTACGGATATACAAATGAAAGCTAATAGGGAATGGTGGGTAACTCCATTTGAACAAAACAACGGATCTGTATAAAGATGGAACACATAATAATGATTATAATAAAATAAATCAGTTAACTTATTTTATCTTTACAGCTCTGATGGCTTTCCTAAATAACAGATCTATTGATCCTTATCACTTGTGTGTGTTCCCAGGTACAATAGCAGTCAAATGGGGGAAAGTATGGGGAATGTGGAGATGACTATGTTCTTCTTCAGACCTTGTCTCTATCACTTGTGTGTTTCCAGGTACAATGGCAGTCAAATGGGGGAAAGTGTGGGGAATGTGGAGATGACTACGTTCTCCCTAGACCTAGACCTAACGAGAACACGGGCACATACGGGACAGGTGTCATTGTCAAGACGTATGTAGACACCTCATGAACCATAAACTTGTCAAAACCTTAGTTAAACAACTAACAAAAACCAATTCCTCATTTAATTGTTTTACTGAGGATATTTAACTCTCCATTTTAACATCGCGTCTTGCAACCCACTCGGTCTACACACATTTAATATAAATAATTAGGTGTGGATAATGAAGGGTTATTTTTTAGAGTAAATGCAGGCCTACTCGTATTTTTGAGAAGGGATAGTGGTAGACCTAGATAATTCTCGGGAAACTACTCTTAGTACACCCAGCAGGGATTCTAACCCCGACCTTCCTGTCACCGGAAACCCAGGTTAGTCGATATCTACATTTATTACTGGGGCTAATTGCAAACTACTGCATTTCTTTGTAATATAATTAACTAGTGAGTTAAACTTTCCCGGATTAACTTTTATTCTAAACCGCAACGGTGGGCACGCTGACAAGGGTGTCGACCGAGTCTCGTCTGGTTTGTGGATGACTGGGAGGTTTTGATTCGAATTCCGACCGGATGTACTAAAGGTGGTTCTCCCTAAACCACTGATCAGTCACCATTGACGAAAATTCGTGTACATTTCCTCACTGTTCAGCTCATCCAGTGGGTCTAAGATTTTTATGAGCCTGTGTTGGTTCTAATTAATAATATTTTTTTCACATAATTCAAAATTAATAAATACATATAGATTTTAATAGGATTAAAATGTGATGTAAACGCATGCATGTACAACAGGTTGCATAGTAATTAGGCGTTCGGCACTGCTCATGTAATTTTGGCAAGCACTTGCTGTTACTTATGACCGTTAATGATGACCCTCAGAACGTATTCGCATTTCTAGATGGACTGGTGTGTTGTTTACTATTAACTGTGGTATGTTCTGCTGCCATGCTCCAAGATTTCAAGGTGTGCAGTGTCGCGCGTCTAACTACTATGCAACCTGTTGTACACGCATGCTTGCACAGATTTGCTCTCCCGGCACCACACGCCGAAACTTTGAACACACTTTAATGGTATTGGCATATTTTGCTGGATGTAAGTGTATAAGGATTTTGTATTACTTTTGGTTCAAACAAACTATATGTCCAGTTTGGGCGTTGAGTTTGCAAACATACTGTATATGACAAAAGTCAGTTTTCAAGTGTTTTTTTATCACCGTGAACATATCGCATGGATGGCCGCAGCTAATGCCAAACAATGGTTAAAAAAAATTACATATTGCCTTTAATGCACGTGTTTAGTGATTGTGATAAGACTTGCTGCTGTAAAGAGATATATTTGCTTTCTAGACGGCTCTGACTGAAAGCCTCACAGAAATCTTCTCGTACTCGGTTTACAGTTGTTTATAGAAAAAGATCTTGTTCCAGCTATGAAAGTGGTCAAACTTTCGTCACTGCCGTCGATCTAACCGCGAACCATCTCGGCCATTTCGAGTTCCATCTCTGCCCGCTTGAGTCGCATGACCAGCTAGAGACAGAAGAGTGTTTCTCGCAGTTCCCTCTGCAACAGCTAGATGGCAGTACGGTCTACAACGTGCCGGCGCCCGAGCCCGGCTATTTCAACGTCACCTTAAGACTTCCATCAGGACTCACATGCGACCAATGCGTGCTGCAGTGGACGTATACTGCAGGTCAGTCATAAACGAATAATCAGTGGTCAGACGTGACCTTATAGAAACGTTTAGCATTAACTTACACCGTAAAGTGATGTCCACCATTTGAGGAAACAGTTTGACCTTGAAATTTTTAATATGAAGCTTAAAGATGGCCTTGTATCAAATCTCAAATAACTTAGAGAGGGATTCCTAGGTGAATATCACTCTAAATGGCTTCTACAGGTACCAAAGCTTTAAAAACTACCCGTAGCTAATATATTCATATAAGATAAATCAAGAAAGAAACATTACAATTATCTTCTAAAAGCATTCAATTTTCAAACCTGTTTGGGGGAAGACCACTTTCGATAGCATCTAATTAAAAGAAAAAATCCAGATGAGGACCATTCCAAATATCTTCTAAGGGTATCCAATATTAAGAATTTGCTGGTGGAAGACCCACTTAAAATAGTTTTTATAGGTTTCCAATTTTCAAAAATGTTCTGAAGGAAGATTGTTATAAATAAACTCTATAAGTATTCAAATTTCAAAATATTTTGGGGGAAGCACTATTCTAAATATCTGTTAAAAGAGTATAATTTTCAAAAATTCTCCAAACGAGGATCACTACAAATAGATTATAAGGGAACAATTTTTTTTAAAATATTAACTAGGGGAAAGGAGTGTAAAAAATCGCTATAAAACTTTTTTGTTACTTCCCCTTCCCCTCACACACAAATAAAGTTCCACCATTACTGTATAAAATAATAATATTCTTATTTTTTAGGGTTGAATAGTAAGTTTATCATGTCATAAACTTGCGATTTTAAACCCCCAAACCCACCAAAATGAATCGTGTATTTTGTAACAGTGTATGTGTATATGGATGGTAAGCTGTATTCAAACCTAAAGTATATAAAAGGTGAATTTTAGGCCACGTTATTTAATTTATGCCGCGTTTTTGTACTAAATTAAGCTGTACAGTATTAAATCCATAACACGCTCTTGGCCTGATTTATTAAAACGATCATTAATGCAGTTAGTAAAATTAGCTTATTTTATGTTTTCATTATAATAAATTAAATGTTAATTTAATGAAAATAGCTTTCAAAATATTTGAATCTAAAGAGTATTAATATTTTAAAACAATATTATTTTTGACAAATTCTTTTAGTGTTTATATTTCACTAGCCCATTGCTGGTAGTATCGTTTTCTAAGGCGTTAGACTCGTATATAAAAACTGTCGAATAACCTGCCTCAATGGCGTAGTTAGCTCACGCGCTGGTTTCTTGTTGAGTCAGACTGCCGTGGATGAGGAGATCGAGTTTCGAATTTCGGTGAGTGAGCTGAGGGAGGTTTTCCTAAATGGTTTTCCACTCTCCCTCCACGCAAATGCGGGTTCACCTCCTCTAAATCCAACCTTCCCAATTCCTAACCATTGGCGTAATTATTAATTAAGCGTATAACCCGAACGGGCAGTAAGACGCGTTGCTAATAATATATAATACAACTACCGACAAAGGTTGTTTTACAATGTTCTCTCCATGCTATTGTGGGGGGAATTAATCCCTTCTTTGTACTTCCCCCATTACTCTATAGAGCATCCACATTTGGAGAGACGGTTTCTGACAGCTGGGAAAAGTTCGTCAAGACATGTGATCTTCATGACCATATGTTTATTTGTTGTTTCTTTTGGCAGTCAAAATATTCAGATAAACAATTTTTTTTAAAGATTATTAATAGTTTCTACCTAATTATAACAAACCAATACCTTAGCTCAGCCGGTTGCGTGTCTGTCTACTAAGCTAAGGGTCCCGGGCTCGATTCAAGGCATGGCCAAAAAAATTAACATTAGTGAAATGTGGGTTTACTCTTTCACGTTGATAAATTAACGGCCGGGGACTTGATATTGTGTCTGTTATAGTCTTAAGTTAGATTACAAGGCTACGGCAAGCCTAGCAAGCCGGTAGTGGAAAATATATAGACTGAATAAAAAACTGATTCAGGCCAAGGCTGGAAACAGTAATGGATGTAAAGTATTTTTATTGAAACAGGAACCTATGAAAATAACCGGTTAAATATTTCTGTTTTGTGGGTGCGGTGTATTTGGTTCAAAATGCCCTTCAAACGAGGCCGAACCAGCAAGGGGCGGTTGACGACGTTATAGCTGTCAAAGCGGTTGTGTTCTTAAGCTGTTTACGAAATAAAAATGTTTTATTTTGAAACTAATATTTTGTATGGCTCTTCATCTAAGTTATAAAAACACATTTATTTATTTTGGTGGCAAATTATAACAAGATGACAAGTGTGAATATAATACTTTTTAATTTATTATTTTATGTAAGCTATAATAGCAGGAGTGGAAATGATAATGGCAGCAGCGAAAATAGGTCTACAGTGGTGATATAGAGTAGTAAAGGCAGTGTGGAGGGAGAAGAACGTACCGAGGATTAGAAAAAAGGTATTATAAATGATCAATTTTCAAAAAATGGGATAGGAAGAGGTGCAAAAATTACAGAGGCATAACACTGATGTGTCAATACGCGAAAATGTAAGAAAAGATTCTGGAAAGTATAGTGAGGAAAAGCCTAAAGGGAAGATGGAGAGAGGAGCAACATGGGTTCAGAGAGGTGAAGTAGATGATAGATTTAATATTTTGAATTAGACAGTTGATGGAAAAGAAATATGAGTTTGGAAAGGATCTGGTAATGGTATTTATGGATGTAGAAAAAGCTTATGATTGTGTGGATGGAAAGAAAGTCTGGAAAACCATGGAGGAGGTTGTTGTGGAAAGAGGAGTGGCAATGAGATTAAGGAGTATGTATGATAATAATGTGAGTTGTATAACGACGGAGAGAGGGTGGGCAGAATGGTTCCAATTTTAAAAAAATGGAGTCAAGCAGGTAAGTGCCCTCTCAACATTACTATTTGTATTGGTAGTGGAAATGATAATAAATACAGTGGCAGAGAAAATGGGTGAGGAGAAAATGAAAGCAATGATGTTTGCAGATGACTTGATGGCATGGTGGGAAAAGGAAGAGTAAGTACAGGAACAGTGCATGAATGAAATAAGAAAGTGAAAGAGCGTGGAATGAAATTTAGTATAGCGAAAATGGAAGTGATTGTGATGACAAGGCAGAAAACAAGACCAAGAAAGGTGATAGAACTGGCTGGAGTAGATTTGAAAGAAGCAAAGGGCGTAAAGTATCTTGGTAGTGTGATTGAGGCAAAAGGGGGCAGAAGAGAAAATATAGTGAGACGAGGGCAGCAGGTAGAGGTTTTTTTAAAGGTGTGTAAGATACCTACTATGGAAAAGAGAAGTGCCCCTGAAGTGTAAGGAAGTGTATAGAGCATACTTCATACCCATAGCTACGTATCCAGCGGAAACTTGGACTTTGGATAAAAGATAAACAAGAAAAGTGGAGGCCACGGAAATGAAGTTTTTGAGGAGAATGCTAGCTGTCACCAGAAGAGATACGTTTAGGAATGAAGATGTACATTCAAGAGTTGGGGTACAGGGGGTAAATGGATATGAAGTATGTAGGGAAGAAACTACAAGGGAGACCAAGTAAGAGATGGGAAGAACAGGTAGTATCAAGTGTGCAAGTGAGAGGAGGAGAGTGGAAGAGAGTGCAGGAGGAATAACGGTGCAAGGACAGAGGAAGATGTAGGCATTTTACTAAACGGACCTGGCCATAGGCTGGAAACAGTTCATGATGATGAAAATCTCTTGTTTTTATTACCCGTTCGAGTTATACGCCTATGTACTAGTTACACTAATGGGTTAGGGATTAGGAAGGCTTTATTATTATTATTATTATTATTATTATTATTATTATTATTTAGCACCGCGTCTTACTACCCGTTCGGGTTATACGCCTAAGTACAAATTACGCTAATGAATTAGGAATTGGGAGGGCTGAATTTAGAGGAAGTGAACCCGCATTTGCGTGGAGGGAGAGTGGAAAACCATTTAGGAAAAACCACCCCCAGTTCACCCGACCGAGATTCGAACCTCGATCTCCCCGTCCTCGGCGGTCGAGCTCAACACGACTAGCGCGTTAGCCAACTACGCCACCGAGGCGGGTATTAGGAAGGCTTAATCTAGAGGAAATTCACCAGCATTTGCGTGGAGTGAGAGTGGTAAACCATTTAGGAAAACTACCCTCAGTGCACCCGACCAGGATCGAACCCTGAACTCCCCGTCTTCAGCAGTATAGTCCAACAAGAGAGTAGCGCGTTAGACCACGCGGCCACTGAGGTGAGTGATCTATTGTTGCTACCACCGCAAAACGAAAAACATCTAGTTTTATATATTTTGTAACACATGTTTTGTTTGATATATTTTGTTCTTTCAAAGAATAAGTTACAAAAACGCCAACTATATATTAATCCTTAGGTAAGTATTATTAGAATCATTTGAAAACACTTTTTAATGATAATATAGTATTAGTATGCAAATAATAATAATTATTTCCAAATAGATTGATATTATTCACTGCCAGTCAATGTTTGCAATAAAAAACCTTCTGCTAGCTGTCAGATACCACCTTTACAAAACTGGATCCCCTATAGAGACGCGGCGAAAATAATAAACCATTTCCTTCGGTATGAGTACAACCTATTTATGATTCCAGGCAACAACTGGGGAACATGTGATGACGGTACAAAGGCTGACGGCTGTGGACCACAGGAGACTTTCAGGACGTGCTCTGATATAGCTATTCATTAGAAGGAGATGTCTGTTGAGTTACTTTGTTGAATATATTAGAGTGTAGATAATTGATTTTACTATGAATGGTAATTTGAAATCATTATGAATGGAGAGAAAGTTTTATGTCATATCTTCAGTAAATGCTCAATGTTTCCACTCTCATTTGTATATAAGTAAACTATGAATGAGAAACTTTTCATATTAAACCAGGGGCGGCTCGTCCCTAAGGCGCGGAGGCGCGCGCCCCCCATCCCCACGAATCCCCAGTTCCTTTTAACGTTATTATTCGCACTCTCACGACAATTTTATCTTGCCATNTGTATTAAACACTACAAGGATTTGTTTGAATAATTACAGTATTATATTAGTTCTATGTAGTGTGTATACAATCTTAGTGTGTAACATATTAAGATTAATATAGTTTAGCGTACCAAAGTTTGTCAACAAGAAATGTGAACTATGTCTCAATGTCTGTAACTATATTAATACATTTTATATGTTTTTACTCACGTAGTTTAATTTTTACTTTCTTTCATCTCATAATAATATTACCTCCACTATTTTTATTTTTTTATAAATAATTAAGCTAACCTCTGCTACTAGCACCTTTTCAATTAATAATAGTTTGGACAATTTGTTGTTATAATTAACTTCGAACTACTGATTTTTACTATTTAACTTCTCCGAGTTGAAGACGTCGCTAGAATTAAAACCTGAAATCAGATCTTCAGATGTGCCACTCTACAAAAATATACGAGAAGATACTGGAAATGAGAATAAGAAATAAAATGAAAGGAAGCTGGAGAGAGGAACAGCACGGATTTAGGGAACAGAAGTCTACAATAGACTTGATATTTCCCATCCGACAGCTGATGGAAAGAAGTTATGAATATGGGAAAGATTTGTTAATGGTGTTTATGGATGTGGAGAAAGCATATGATAGTGTGGATAGAAATAAAGTTTGTAAGGCTATGGAGGAAGCCGAAGGGGAAAGAGGAGTTGGAAGGAGAGTGAAAAGCATGTATGAGAATAACAGAAGTTGTGTTAAGACGGAGAGTGGGAGGATGGAGTGGTTCCAAATAAAAAGTGGAGTGAAGCAGGGGAGTGCCCTTTCACCATTACTATTTGTAATGGTAATGGAAATGGTCAAGAACAAAGTGGTAGGAAAACTCAGTGAGGAAAGAATGAAAGCTATGATGTTTGCTGATGCCCTGATGGTATGGGGGGAGAAAGAAGAGGAAGTACAAGAATGGAATGAGGAAGTGAAAGAGTTTAGAAAGAAATTTAGCATTGCAAAATGTAAAGTGATGGGAATGACAAGGAAGAGGATAAGGCCTAGTAAAGCTATGAAGTTGGTTGGAGTAGAGCTGAGAAAAGTACAGAACCTTGAAAGCGTGATTGAGGTAAAAGGTGGAAGTAGAGAAGATGTAATGAGAAGAGGACAGCATATAAAGTTGTTCTATAGGTCTGTAAGAGACCTGCTATGGATAGGAGAAGTGCCCTTAAAGTGTAAGGAAGTGTTGTACAGGGCGTACTTTGTACCCATTGTCACATATGCAGCAGAAACATGAATATCGATTGTAAGAAAGACTAGGAAAGTGGAGGAAATGGGAATGAAGTTTGTGAGGAGCATGTTAGCCATCACGAGGAGAAACAAGATTAGGAATGAAGTTATCCGGGAAAGATTGGGGGTACATGAGATAGTAGAGTAACCAAGACTGAGATGGTATGGGCATGTAATGACTAATGAGGATGGAAAAAGACAGGATCCCAAAGAAAATGTTGAAAATTAAGGATGTAGGAAAATACCACAAGGGAGGCCAAGAAAGAGATGGGAGAAGCAAAAACAGAAATTGTTCAAGTGAGAGTAGAAGAATGGAAGACATTAAACTGAGGAAGAATGGTGAAAGGATAGAGAAAGATGGAGGCATTTTACTAAACTGACCCGGCCACAGGCTGGAAACAGTTGATGATGGTGAGATATTAGCAACAATAGTAGGCTAGAGTGCAAGATCAGCCATTAAATGCAAAGGGTTACACAATTTAACAAATTTAGCTACATATATAATGTTTTTATTTTAATATATTTAGTCAAAGCTTTTTGGCTAGCCAACTAGGATTCTGTATTTTGTTCTGAGTGTTTTATATGAAAATAGAACACAACCAATCAAAAATTGTGAGTGTTGTGTGACAGGAGACAAAAATATAGAAAACAAAGAATCGGAAGTAAACGGAAGTACATGTCATGTTTGATATAGTATGAAAGATAAAGTCTAAAATATGACAGTCACTATTGTGGGAATAAATTATGTTGGTAATATTGGTAGCTTGTTTAGTTATGTACAAGACAGAATTGGTAGCACCATCACTTAATTGAACTCCAATGAATGGTATTCCATTAATGGTATATTCATATCCAATTAAGCAGAGTGTCCATATCAAGACTCGCCTGCTTGGTTCCTTGAAACTGAATAACCATTTTAAAGTGGCATGATTTGTAATTACTAAAAAAAATATGTCCATAAAGGTGGCATCAAAAGTGGCGATGGAATATTCTCCTCCATTAATCTATTGGCTCAGCACACATCCTAGTGCGAAGGTTGAAGTATCCATTCTTAATATGATAGTGCGAAGGTTGAAGTATCCATTCTTAATATGATAGTGCGAAGGTTGAAGTATCCATTCTTAATATGAATGGTTTACTAAAACCTGGATAGTCTAAGACAGGCTTCAAAGTCAAAGTTTCTTTTCAACGTATCATGGCTTCCTCACATCCTTTAGTTTAGACCATTCAAAAGTGTGATATTTCCTTAACAACTTGGTTAAAGGTTTAGAGATGTTAGCATAATTAGGTACAAATCTAGGGTTGAAGTTAAATAATTCCAGAAAATATGTAGAGCCTGTCATGTTCTTAGGTGATGGAAATTCTCTCACTGATTCGATTAATATGTAATTCCAATTTTACTCCTTCTGAAGAAATCACATGTCCAAGATACCCACTCGGTTTCTGTAGTGACAAAACAAAATTTTTTCAACAAAAGAAATAAAAATAGCTCCTCTCAATCGCTTGAAAACGGCTTCTGATTATTTTAAATGTTATATGTTTTAGTGATTTAAATTTTTATTAATATTATTTGTGGTCTGAAGGGGTGGGGAAAAATAGCTACCCCCCCCCCTCTTTGGGTGCACTACTGCTGTTATATTGGCAATAGAAACATATTTGTGGCTTTCAAAATCCTCACTGAAGCAAATAATATATCAACATTTGTATAGATCCACGAGCCACGACCCTCTCAAAAGTGTACAATCCTGCCAAGCTTAATGGCTATTCGTATTCAGCAGTTTCTATAATTATGAATCAATGTAGTGGAAACATTTTTAATCAACAAACTCAAATGATACATGCTACACATTTACTCTTTACTCACCAGAAATCAATTTCAAAAGATTTTTAAATTTATGTACTAAATGTTTTCAATGCTAGGCAGCACTTAAAGTGTGTGGACAGATCTCCTATAGCTGCCAACTTTGTCTCTAAGCCCATCACAACCCTTGTGACAGTCATATATACAAAATAGAGGTAGTGTGTGGGCTCTGATATAAGAAATTGAGTCTTAGAACAGTGGGATTCATCTTCTATTGTTTGCGTAGCCACAAATATAATTTATCTTCAACTTTGTATCGCCAAAGTTTTTTTTTTCTAGCATCAGGTCTTACTAACTGTTCGGGTTATACGCTTATGTACTAATTACGCTTTTGGTTTTTAGGAATTAGGAAGGTTATATTCAGAGAAAGTGTACCCGCATTAGTGTGTAGGGAGCATGGAATATTTTTTTTTGGGGAAAACCACCCTCAGTACACCCTACTGAGATTCGAACCTTGATCTCCCAGTTATCGGCAGTCTAGTCTACTCTTAAAGTAACGCGTTAGACCACGCGGCCACCGAGGTGGGTGTATTCTGAAAGTTATTGGTGCATAATACAAGCTATACATTTTCTATAATATACATCTAAGAGGAAATCCGACACCTTAGCTAAGGGTCCTGGGTTCGATTCCTGGTATGGCCAAAGAAGGTATTATTGGTGAAATGTGGGTTTACCCTTTCACAGTGATAAATTAATGGCTGGGGACCGGATGCTGTGCCTGTCCTAGTCTTAAGTTATATTATAAAACATATGAAGCTAAAACAGGCCTAGCCAGCTGGTAGTAGAAAATACATGACTTGAATAAAAAACTGACACAGACCACAGGATGGAAACAGTTATGTATGTGAAAACACCCAGTAGGAAGAATAAACAAAAGGCACTCCCAGATAACACGCTCTTATGTTCGGGTCTCTTGTGGCTAGCCCTAAATCTGGCCCTCATTATTCACTGTTTATCAAGAAATATTCAAATTTTATGTACCCTGGGTACCACTGGCTTGGAGCGAGATCTGAAGAGGCTTTGGATGCATTATCCGAGAGAGTCTTAGACCCTCAACTCCTGCGTCCTTAAAATAGTTTAAGCTGCTGATAGCTTAGATGACAGTAGACAAATGTTGCATACAATGTAAGAACACATTATGATGCATTGAATCTAAATTACTAGGCCTATAAAAA